>PVLD010004332.1:0-33857 GCA_004027595.1 Dinomys branickii
AATTTTTTAATCCAGTCTTCTGTGGATGGGCACTTGGGTTGCTTCCACATTTTAGCTATTACAAATTGTGCTGCTATAAACATGGGTGCACATATATCAGAGTGATATGATGTTTTCAGATCTTCTGGGAAAATACCCAGAAGAGGAATAGCTGGTTTTTTAAACATTTTCCTTGTTTTTTTTTTTTTTTTTTTTGGCGGTACTGGGGATCGAACTCAGGACCCTGCGCTTGCTAGGCAGGCGCTTATGCCACTGATCTATATCCCCAGCTCCTCAGACCATAATTTATACCACCAGCTCTTTGGGTCTCAGGCCTTCCAAGTAGAAGTGGAAGGATACCATCGACTCTCCTGGATCTCCATCTTACCAGCTTCACAACCTGGGCTTCTCAACTTCCGCAATAATAGCTGTATGGGGCAAGTCCTTATATCCTTATACTCTCTCTCTCTCTCTCTCTCTCTCTCTCTCTCTTTCCTCCTCTTCCTCCTCATCTCCTCCCTCTCTCTTCCCCACCCAATCCCTATTCATCCTATCTCTCTAAAGAATTCAGACTAATACAAATTTTGGTACCAAGAGTGTTCAAAAGGAACAGAATTTTAAGGGGTTTTTTTTGGTATTGATTATTTGATTTCTGGAATTAGCTTGCTCACCTGATTAGGTTTAAAGATATGAATGACTATATTTCCAGTAATGGAGTACTAATCATCTATGGTGTAATCCAGTAATAGAGACACTCAAAATATCTCTAGCGGGTATTCTTAGTTTAAAAAAAGAAACAAACAAGAAACAAGGGAATGAACAACAATGGGTAACTGAAGGAAGCAAGAGTGGCTATGGCACAGACTTCCCTCAATTGCTCACTACAAAAAAGTTTTGGTGCTAAAATCAAACATTTTTGCCAAATGAGATTGAAACTTGGGCCAGTTTCCTGTGTAGTTAAACAAATTTGTTATACTTTTCTTGATATATTCATGCCTGATTTCAAAATAAATTTTACCTTGGATATAACAAGTCCAAGGCTATAATTTTTTATATATTCAGAAAACCATTATATAAGCACTAAGAAGCACACAGTTTATAACCTTAAAAACCACCCATGTTTCTAGTTAAGAAGGTCTACAAAGAGGCCCTCTGTGAATGTTTGTTCATATATTCATTCCATTACTCATGGAAACAACAGTATCTAATGTACACTATGTATACAAATATGAAACAAGAAAACGACAAATCAAAACCCATTCACCAAAAATGTCCTGTTGTATGAACTGTCCTAAGGAACAAAGTTTCTGAACAAGACATGAGAATTAATATAACGTAGCTCACTGCTTATAGGAAAAATATTTAATAAATGGTAATAATGCAATTTTATTTATACAGAAGGGATTATAACAATCCACTTTTGCTCTATAATTAGAAGTGTTTGGAATATAAGCCAATATTTCTGTAGTCCTAATCATTGACAAAACCATAACAAAACTAAAGTTAAAAGGCAAGTTCATTCCAGAGTCCTTCCTTCTGTACCTTTAGTGAATGAGATGATCGAACTACTGACAGATTTGTTCCAATCTCTACAGAAGCAGTGAATGAAAAAACACAGCAATGGTCAGACACTGGGAGTCAGGAAGAAGACAGCAGACTGGCTCACTGTATATTCTCTCACAAGCTTTTTCACCACTTATTTGCTGTGTCTGCAAAACAGAAGACTTAAACCAGAAAAATGCCTGGTATTTTCTATTTCCTATGTTATCTAACTCTCATTCCTACTAGGCTGCTTGGGTGCTGAGGTGGGTATGCCACAGGAAGACTACATGTCCTAATAATTCAGTCGTTACACCAACATACTGAAGTTTTAAGTCATGTATAAAAGATGAAAGTATATGCATCTCTGTGCACAAATGATTTATTTCATTAGCTTGTTCATCTCGTAAGAGTCCTACAACTTGACTTACTACCCTGCTTTGCTTAGATTCTTCTACAAAAAGAATTAGAGCTGTTGAGATGTGGACTCTCAGCATGCAGAAAGCTTTTGGTATTAAGTTATATATTAGGAAAAACTCTCAACTAAGTCTATGATCACAGACCCAAATATTTAAGCTCAGAAATTTACTGCCTCCTGGCATGACTGATCACAAATTATGAGTAAATTTATGAAACAATTTGGACACCAGCTTGAAAGAACTTTTGACTGACTATTCACACAAATGAGTGTTTAAAATTTATATTTAAAGGAATCATCATATATTCAATTTCTACTCTGATGAAGGCTCACATTTATTTCAGACATAGACATTCCACTTCAGTAAAGGCATCATCTGATCGTGATGGTCTCATAAAAAGAACAAAAGTCTTACTTTTACCTTTTCCAGGCTCATTCTTACTCTTATTTGCTTAAATTGTTTCCTTGTGAAATGAGATTTTTAAATACATTACTACTCTCTGATCTTTTCTAACAAACTGAATTGTCAAACATTTCTATGAAATATATGTAAAGCAATGGTTAGAAAAAAAATTGATGCAGTAGAATAAACCAAATTGCTAATAAATTCTGTCTTATGGAGGGATACAAAAATTGAGAACCTAAAAATAAGAGGAAATTTATGAGTACTTATCAAGGTTTCCTAATGGGGTGCAATCTTTAAGTAAAATAGCAATACTATAATTTAGCAACTGGACTAAAAGAAGACATCTAAATTCTTATTCTAATAGTGTTCCCAAACTAATGATTATACAGTTGAGCATATTACATGCTTTATAGTCTTTTAAAATAGAGTCCATAAAAGAGTATACATGTATTTTAATTTTAAATGACTGATCAATTTAAGTTAAAGCTATTTTATGCAGAACAACCCAGCAGATTATACTCCTACATCTTACCTTAACATGATCAACTGCAGAAATTTCTTCATAGAGAAAATTATTTCAGACAATTTATATATATATATATATATATATAGTATAAAAAGACATGTTGATATATAGTATAAGTATATATAAGTATATAGATATATTGATATAAAATAGTATATATATGAAAGGGGAAAAGAAAGTGAAATATAAGAAAATGAAATGAGATAGTTTAACCAATAAAACCAAAGGACCAAGTTTAAATTAACTGCCTACCCCCTGCATTGACTCATGTCCTTCACTGCTAATTTGGCAGCAAGAGTATTTATTCATTGCCTTGAAAAGGGAAAAAAGAGTCCTCCTTCTTGCTCTTGAATTTCAAAATTTGGAATCAAAGAACAAAGGACAGCATTATTATGAGGAACCAATCCATAAGAATACTAGGTAAAGCTAAAAGATTACAAAACTAGCTAGAGAATGACAAGGCTCACAGGGTGGATTATCGTGGAGGAGCCCCTCCTCGAACACCAAGTCCAAGTGAGTGCAGGCAAGGCTGTGCCCCAAACACGGGGGAACAGCAAAGCCCCACGGACACCTACATTACTCTCTGTGCACGAGTGAAAGAGACAGTGCATACGACACGCAGGCAGTCTCCAGGTGGGCTCCCTGTGATCCCTATGACACTTCCAGTCTCAGGAGGAAGTACAAGCTATTTCTTCTGTTCCCTTGCGGTAGTGAAAGTGGCCCAGATAACTGCCTTCTTGGGGTGGCAATAAGGAGGGTATAAGAAGCCAGCTATTATCAATAAAATTACAGGAGAAAGAGGTCATTCCACCAAATGCCGATGTGGCCAACTGACACGATGCAGAGCAGATGCACCCTCTTGATGGTTTACCTCTCTATAGGTCTCCAGAGACTTATATTCAGCCGCAGGTAACTGCAGCTGGTGAGGAGGAATGCCACACTGGCTAAACTTCTGTTTCGCCTAAGACATGGGGCTGCAGTTATAAACCCCTATTACGGAAGCACGAGTGGATCGCACTTGGTGCGCACACTTGAGGCCCTTTGTTCCCTCCTTTCTCCCTTTGCTCTCTTTTTTGGAGCTTGGAACAGCTTTAAAACACCTCAAGAAGCAGGAAGGGATGAAAAGCAGCAAATTCACTTGTAGGAGAATGAGGATTTCCTAATGAGTCTGTCCCCAGTATTTTCCCTTTTCCCGTCCATTATTCTTTCTCTGCCAGAATGTTGTCTCTAAGACAGATTTTCTACTTGCTGCTCACTCACTTGCCAGACCTCCCGTAAGAAAAATGTAGCCTTTAACACGGGTTCGCAGTTCTCCCCTTGCCCTAACCTCCAGCTCCAATCTGCCCTGTTCGTCAGCGGCACTGTTTATGCGTGCTGTTCCCACCGCCTGCGCTGCCCTTTTCAACTTCACATTTTAAGCATTCCCCAAATGTTTCTCAGATGCTGAATCATCTAGGAAATCTTTTAAGATCCTTTTCTTTGCTTGTGGGATCAATAGTTCCTCTCCGGTTTCTGCATAGCAATTCCTTCACACTTCCACCAAAGCACTTACCACATCAGTTATATCACGTGGTCAGCACTGACGAGAGGGAGAATGGAGAAAAAATCCATAACATCAGAGAAAAAGCAAGTAACAGTTAGTGTTAGTTAATGGAATGTGTAAAGTCAGTGAATTCGGAGAAACACGTACAGGTCAACATGACCTTGTGGAGGAATAAATCAAAAATTTAAAAAGACAGTCTAATATTTACAAATATATGACCAAAAAGTGCCCTCATATACCCTAAGAACATTGTTGCACCTCATGGAGTCACTGATGCTATAAATACACAATGTCCACTTCTTAGTTGCTTTCTCCTTGCTGACACAGCACCTGACTCCCACAACGCTAAGGAGAAAAGGTGTGTTTTGGCTCACAATTTATAGAAGTTTCAATCCACAGTCAGCTGAGTCCAAGGTGCGGTGGCATGGCAGAGGAGAAAAAGTTCATGGCATGGTGGCAGGAAATAGCAATCAAGGGAGGGAGAAGAGAGACGTACCCTTCCAGGTGATGCCCTAGTGACCCACCTCCTCCAGCCAGGCTTCGCCATCAAACTTCACATTTAGCTATAAATTTGTCAGTGGGCCAATCCACAGATGGATATCATGTCCCCAAGATCCAGTCACCTCCTCAGAGCCCCTCTAAGGAGCACATGAGGCTTTGGGGAGACGTCCAGGTATAACCAGAACGGTCCCTATTCAAGGCTTCTTCACTGATTTCCACATTCAAGGCTTCTTGCTAACAGGCTCCTTCACTCTGTCATTGTATTGTAACAGGAAAAACCAAACTGGAATGATTGACAGTTAGAGATGGAGTGCACATGGTCTAGTTATCATCCTTTGGCCAAACTTTGAAGACATATTTGAAAGAAGTGTGCCAGAACAATGAGATTTTGGATGACGAATGTTGAATTATATGTTATAAAAGGGAACATTTCAGTCTATGTCTTCAAGGTGTTTTCTAGAAACAGCACATAGGGATTGATGTGTTGTTTCTCCACATGTGTTTGGGGGATTTTTTCCCAAAGAAAATGATTTTTATTGGTACAGTTACATTTTAGGTATACATAATGGTTATATTCATCACAGGGAATTTATACCTATACATGATATAACTTGATCCTTTTTCTCCCATTCCCCTACCCTCCCTTTGACCCCGATTCCCCTATTTATTTATAAAAACTTTGTATCTTTTCCTTCTTTTCTCATTGCTTTATTTTTCCCTTCCTTCCTTCCTTTGCCCTCCCCCTCTCTTGTTCCCCTTCCCACGTGAACATCTTCTTCCTAGTTCCCAATATTTATTATACATTTTGGTCCTCATTTACACTTTCAGTTTCTCATACCATAGGAGCAATGCAGCTTTTACGCAACCACATATAATTGTTGATGTGAATAGTAAGTCAAGAATTTCTTTCAGTGTACTCATCCCTGCTGCCTAGATAATAATAATAAGTCAGCTTGTGGATTAAATATTTCACACACATTATTTCTTTCCTTACAACAAGTGGGAAATGATGGGAGTTTATTCTCACGGGGACCTAAGTTAGGTTAGAGACTGAAATACCTCTATCAAGTTATCACATAGATTTCTTCAGAGGTCTGTAAACGGCATATTGGACAAAGCTTGAGCCCCATGCTGCGGAGACATTAGATAGCAGACTTTGGTACCGACCGTCTTAGCCACTTTCTTTGTCACTATATGACAATATACCGAACACCCACAACTTAAAGGAAGAGAGTTTTATCAACTCACAGTTTCCTTCTGGTAGGGCAAGAGAGACTCCATTTTCTGGTTTTAACTCCATATTAACAGGAGTCACTTAAGTTACATAAGCTGTAGTGGACCCCCACTTTTCACCCCTTCACCTTGGTTAGTTATCAGCCTACTTAAAGGAGAGCAGAGTCATAAAATGGGAATGGAACAGACAGGACAAATTGGGAAGCAGGCTAAAAGTTAAACTGCAGTGGTCATCTGGAATCCGGCTGTCTGAAAGCTTTGGGGAGAAGTAAAGTTTGGGATAATTGTGTGACATTCTTACACAATTTCCAAAAATGAGGTAATGGCTACTATGGAAACCTAAAATGTACTGAAATCACAGGTGAGACCCAGGTCAGCGCAGACATCTTCTCTGGTTCCTGGTTAGAGACTGTCCTTTAGCCGGCTCCAATAAAGTTTGTTTGTTCCTGCTCTTTTGGTCTCTTGTGAATGCTGTTTTCAATGAACTTGCTTGCTTTATCACATCAATGGCCAGCTGGCTCCCAAGTAGAAATGGGATGGCAGAGAGGTGTGGTGGAGTAAAAGGTGCTCAACTCATGGCAGCCAGGAAGCAGAGAGAGACAGAAAGAGCCAGGGACGGAGGTGCACCCTTCCAGCTCACACACCCAGTGACCCACCTCTTTCAATGAGTCCTGACTTCCAAATAGTGCATTCAGGTATGAACTCAAGGGGAGCATAGTGCCTCAATGATCCACCACCTTCTGAAAGCCCTGCCTCTGAGCACATGAAGCTCTTGGGGGCACTGCAGTTCTAAAGCATAGTAAATGCTAAGAGAAAAGCCCAGAAACAGGCATAGACTTGTCCCTATGACAGAGACAGCAGAAAGGTAGAGTGGGATGCAAAATCTAACCCTGAAATGTTTGATTTATTAAAGCAATAGAGAGCCAGGGTTATAGTTGAGCAGCACAACACCTGCCTGGCAAGTGCAAGGCCCTGAGTTTGGTTTCTGGTACCAAACGTAAATAAATAAAATGATAGATTCAGAAACGGAAAGAAACTTGCATAGCTCTAAATGAACCTAAGGATTATGTGCATGAATAAAGAGAGCTGGAATCATTTTCAGGAGTGGAGGAGGGGTAATGATCTCTTAAGTGCTAGGACCAAAAGGTAGAGAAGCCAGGGTTGGTAAAGAGGGCGAGTCAAAAGGACCATCAATGGACTCAACATGCCCAAAGGAGAAAAGAGAGTTTATAAAGCTAACAAATCACTGTACCAATCTCTGCCCAGGACATTTTGGTATAGGATGTAGCAGAGAAGCAGCTAACCCAGGGGAAGCAGTAGTCATGCCATGTCACAGTGAGACTTTCAAGAGCAAAGCAAGAAAAGGGCTTTACCCTTCTCCTTCTAGGCCGCAAGATGAGTAGAAGCTATAAACAGCAGCATACCTACTACGATAACAGGAAAGCAGCTACTCTCGTCTCTACGTCATAGCTCTCTGGATACCGTGATGACCCCAGAATCATGAGTTCAAGATGATGATCAGACTGCTGGTGAGAATGCAGGCTGGTGCAACCACTGTGGAAATCAGTGTGGAGATTCCTCAGTAAACTAGGATTAGGGGTCCTATTCAACCCAGCTATTCTCCTCCTGGATATTTTTCCAGAACTGAAAATATCATACCATAGTGATATATGTGCACCCATGTTTATACCAGTGTAATTTGTAATAGCTAAATCTTGGACACAACCCAGATGCCCATCAACTGAGGAATGGATAAAAAAGATGTACTATTTTTATACAATGGAGTATTACTCAGCTATAAAGAAAGATAAACTAGAAGCTTTTATAGGTAAATAGACGTAACTAGAGACCATACTCATTAGTGAAATCAATCAGATTCACATTTGTAAAATTGGATTTCCTCCCTACTATAAGAACCTGAAAGAATAAATAAAATCTGAAAGGTAAAATAGATATTATGAAAGGGAAAAGAAACTAAGAAACTGCTCAAATAGGGTGGAGCAACTGGGATGAAGGATGGGAGAGGAAAAAGAAGGAAGAGGCAAAAATATATGTATATATATATAGACACACACACACACACACAGGATAGCTAGAATAACTCATTAGTGTGTAATTATTTGATCAACCTTGCATGCCTATATCTGGTTATATGTGCAACCATTTTGAAGATGATATTATGTAATATGACAACCGTTGTTAACATCTTGTCACCATGTTTTGAAATTCTGTCATTTTTATTGCTCTCTATGCTGTTTTATTTATGTATTTGTTTTTGTTTTTCTTATGAAAACAAAATTTATATGTATATATAAAGATAGCTGGAATAAGTGTATTGCTGATGTCTGTGGTTTATTGAGAGGAACAGTCAGTGGTTAAAATTTTCTTTTTTCTTGACCAATTTTGCACATTTGAATTTGGTAATCAGAATGACTGATCTGAAAACAATATACAGTATAAGAAACATTGTTGAACTCCTACCATTTTGTGTGGGGAAGCTCTTCATCATTTCCAATGTTTTATTTTTTTATTTTATTTTATTATTATTATTATTTTACTTGTTACTGTCTTTGATGATTTGATCAATCTTACAGTCTTACATCTAGCAGACTGAGCAATTTTGTTGAAGATAACAGTATGTAATGTAGCAACCACTGTAAATTCCTATCATTTTGTTTTGAGGTCATGTATCATTTTTGTTGTTTTTGTGTTGTTTTGATTTTATCTTCATCGTTGTTTTGTAAGTTTTTTTAATTTTTAACATAAAAAATAGATAAAATGATGATCAGAATATCTAGTGGATGACCTAGGCATGCATCTATGGGATGTGATGAAAAAATATCACGATCGTTTAGTTCAGAAAGAATTTTTACAGTGAAAGATACATTACCATGACTGACCCTCCAAGTACTTCCCCTCGCTTCTCATACACTTGCCCTGTTGTACCTGCTACCTCCTGGAGTAGCTCCAGATGTTCTCTTTGGTGAGTGTCATTGGCATGGCTGTCTTGGTGTCCCGAATCAGTTCCTTGACCAAAGGAATTTATTTCCTTTATCAACTCCAAAGCCTTCCCCTTTCGTGGTCATTTTAATTTTGGGGAAGAGCCCAGAGTTACCTGGTGCCAGGTCCGGTGAATGAGTCGGGGGAAGGAGACTTGCTGGATGACCCTCAGCAGTAGCAGTCACTGTATTTTTTTACCACACCTAAAGACACTCACAAAAGAGGACTTCCAGAACGGCTTCAAAAGGGCAAGAACAATCAGATAAGCGTGTTTGTCAGAGGAGACGTATTTTGAGAGTGATTCATGGTGATATGTCTTTTATTGTAATAATAGTTTTAAAAATATAAGCCCACACTGTATTTTCAGCCCCTGCAAATCACTAGCGACCCCTAGCCAAGGCCATCAAAGATGAGGGAAGACTAAAGAGGATAAAAGACACCTCTGGAGACAGCCTGCCTGTCTGACAAGGAAAATATCAAAGAATGTAAAAGAAATCTGAGAAGTTTCAGCAACAAAAACACCAAAAGCAAGGGAAATTGGGTGGATGCCAGCAGTTTTAAGAGGTGAAAGTGGGAAAATGCTGTGTTTTTATTGATCCTCTCTGAAGGAACAACCTAAAAAATGGTTGGTTTAAGTGTTTTAAAATTAAGTTTTCAACCTCTAAGTGCAGGGCTAGTTCCAAGACGTAATTTTGAACCTTTCCTTTTAAACTTACCTTTTGATGCATCTTGCTCAAGTCCCTTTCCTTGCAGATAAAAAAATCTAGTAACAAAAATGGGGAAAGGAAGAAAATCATTGCAGGGCCTCACATGAACAGCCCTGTAAGAACTGCTCTTCAAAGCTAACTTTTGAGAGAATTTGAGGCTACCTGGTTAGGGCTGTAGAATCTATGGTTTCTGGTTGAGAAAAGGTCCTGACTAGCCCTGTCATCATCTGTGATAACATAAAGAGAATTTATAATGAGAAAATTAGAAAGCCCTTTAATTGGGAAATTTAAAGAGTTTTGCTTTAAAATCTTTACATTTAAAACTAAAGGATATATGCAGGCAACGTATTGTATCACTGGTGTAAGAACCTGAGGGTGGGAATATAAACTAAGAGGCATGAAGGAAATCTGTTCAAAAACAAAGAACAGATGGGACGAGGGAAAGGAGAAAAGAAAGTGGCAAAAATGTATGTATGTACATATGTATATACATATGTGCAGGAGAGCTAACATGGTTCTACTATTGTATTATATCACTTAATGCTAAGGAATAATTGATGACGGGTTATTCGATCAATCTTGTATGTCTGTATGTGTTATCCTGAACACACACTTCGAAGATATCAATATGCAGAGCAGCAACTATTGTTGGGGTTTTTTTTGTTTTTTGTGTTTTTCTGTTGTTGAGATGATTGTTTGACCAATTTCGCATGTCTATATCTGTGTTCATGTATATACACTTCAAAGATATCAACAGGTAAAGCAACAACCATTGTTGAGTCCATGTCACCTTGTCTGCAAATCAGTTTTGATTGTACTATTTCTTATGCTAATTTGTGTCTGTTTGTTAATACATTTTTGTGCTTTTATTTTTTTAAATAAAAAAAAAACTAAAGGATATAAAGATAGTAGAAATGTATGATACAACAAAATTAGGTAGGTTAGTTTTTTTTAATGTGAATATTTCCTTAGCTGAATTTCCAAGTTGAATAAATACATGACTCTTACTTTTATTAAAAAGTGGAATAAGTTAATCTGCATGGGCTTTAACTTTTAAGGAAGTTATATAAATTATAACACTAACATAATGGACAAATAACATAGATTGGATAATGATATACTTTATTATTGTTTTAAATATATAGTACTCAATGTAAATTAATATTCTCTAGTCAGGTTGCTTGAGGTCAATTCATCCTGGTCTCCAGGAAAAAAAATTAAAATGAAAATAACATAATATAAAATTACATTTTAAAACTGTTTGAACTTCTTCCAATTTGAAAATCAGATTAATAAAAACAGTAATTCTAATTACTGCAATGGTGCAAAGAGAAAATTTGGCTTAAAATGACCATAGATAAACCAGATGTGCATGTGCAAACAGCATATAGTATCATTAGTGTAGGAACCTAGAGGTGAGAATATAGATCGGGAGTGATGAAGGGAGACTGCTCAAGTGTAAAGAGCAATCAGGATGAAGGGAAGGAGAGTAAGAGGAGGGGGATAGCTGTGTAGGTATGTGCGGGTTGGTTGACATGGTTGCACTGTTGTCTCATATCATATTGATGTGGGAAACAATCGGTGATTAGTTGTTTGATCAATCTTGTATGTCTATTTGTATTGTCCTGAGTATGCACTTTGAAGCTACCAACATGTAATACAACAACCATTGTTGAACCCCTGCCACCTTATTTGTAGTTCAGTTTTTGTACCGTTCTTGTGCTACTGTGTGTATGTTTGTTAGTGTTTTTGTTCTTTTACTTTTAAAATAAAAAAAGAAAAAAAATTTTAAAAAAAATGACCATAGAAGTTCTCTGCACTTTCTCAATCTGTTAGTGAAGAACTTGGATGTGTGAATCCTCCCAGTGGGAAGGGCTAGTCCTGAATTTAGTCTCTCAGACTTGTGACTGTCCCCTAGCAGAACGGTCTGAATCTTCCCATGGGCCCCAACTTCACCAGATGCTGGACAGCTAAACTTCAGAGAAATCTGAAAATAGCTGTCACCTAAATTTAGCCTGTCTGATATCCAGATAGTCTTTCCCCTCAAGCCATTCTTTGTGGATTAGATTGATTCCAGAGTTTCTCCCCCTCAAATTTAACCCTTCACCTCTTTCCCCTGGCTACAGCTTATTTCTCTGTAAAATAAAGAGAAGATGGATCTGTTACGCCTTTCATAATGACCCCAGGTCCTAAGTTTCCAGCACAGCCTTTTCATTAATGTAAATCATGTAATGTTAAAATCTTGACCTTTGGTGTCCTGCATAACCGTTTTCTAAAGATGTATTATCCAAAATGAACCATAAAACTCCATGGCAATGGGCCTATTCAACAACCACTGGCACAGAAACAGTATAGATTTTTTCACTGCCTTCATCTAAATGACTTCAGTCAATCTTCATTATTTACAGATTCCACTTTTACAGATTTTCCTAATTTCTAGAACTTATTTGTGAGCATGAAATCAATGTTCAAGACTCTTTCTCTGGTCACTCATGGACATGCATGAAAAGGGGAAATTTTTTAGTTGATTGACATTGATCTTACCAGCTAAGCCCAAACAAGGAAATCCAATCTTGTTCTGGCTCATGTGCTGTAAATAAGTGTTCTTTTCATAGTCCGTTTGGTGCCATACTTTTCATATTGCTATGACTTTTGTTGATCATTTTGCTGTTTAAAATGGCCCTGTAGCACAGCCTATTATCAAATGCCAGGCCGCAGTGGAAAGGAAATAATAAGATGACTTACATGGACAACTTGTTCAAGGATCATTTACGGTTAAAGGCTACAGACAAGTGGGAACAAGAGCAGTGAAGACTGAAAGGAAGGTTTTTAAAGACTGGGAGATATAACAGTACAGTAACGAGCTAACAACCGTCTACTGGGATGCTGTAGGAAACAAGATAATTACAGAAACAATGTCTCGAAGCAGATGAGATGGATTACACTAGTGACAGTTTGGCCTGGATAGGAGCATTGGCAGTTTACCCACTGCAGGAAGGAGAGATGTTTAGACACAGAGACAGAGAGCTCACTTGATTTGGTGGTGAGCAGAGTGAAATTAGAGTATTTGTGGGGTATTAAGTAGTTTAGGAAAAGGATAGGTGTATTTGTTAACTCTAAATGTTAATAAGGAAATACAAACTCAAGAATGTGTATGCTTGAAATTAGGAAGTAATACGAACATTTTACAATAGTAGAGGAAAAGCATTTCTAAGGAAGTTCAGCCAACAAAAGATAAGGTAAAATAATTCACTGAAAGATGTAGTGACATTAACAAGGCCCTAAATCATTTTTGAGATCAGCTTAAATCTGCCACAAAACTAGATGAAGACACTAAAGGAAAGGTAAACCTCAAGAATGTAGATATAAAGTTCTAAAACTGAACATTCGCAGATTGAATACCGCCAGTAAAACAATTATGAAGAATAACTAAGTGGAGCATACCCCAGAGGTAGAAGGATAATTAAATGTTATAAAATTTACTATGTAATATGTTATATTAGCAAACTGAAGGAGACAATTGTAAAATGTTTAAAAACAGACCTCAACACACGAATCAATTTTAAAACCCTTAATAAACTAAGACTGTGAAGCAAATTTCTTAACTTTGTACAGATAACCATCAGAAACTTCAGCAAACATCCGTTCTATGGTGAAACTTTAAAGACATCCCACTGAAGCCAAGAATGAGACCACAGAACACAGTTATTCTACCATTCAGCACTGTCGTGGAAATTCCAGCTAAAACAATAAGACTTAGAACAGGGAGAAGTGAATGTGTACTTGAAGAGGTTGAAGAAATATAAAAGATGGAAAGGAAGAGACAAAATCATTAACTTTCGCAGACTATATAATGTTTGATTAGGAAGTACAAGAGAATCAAAACCCAAGTCTATTCATGGTAGCAAGAGAATACATACAGAATCATAGAATAACCCTAAACAGAAAAGTACAAGACATCTGTGGAGAAAACTGAAAAATTTCTCTGAAACATACAAAAGAAGTGTTTAATAAATAGAAATACAACATATTCATATTTAGGGAGATTTCTTAGTAGAAACAGTAAGATGACCCATTATGAAAATTTAGCTTGATCCAAACTATACCACAACACCAAGCAGTAGAGAAACAATAGGGATAATACCACAGGGCTTTAAAAAGGAAAGGATGTGCCTTAAGAACAAAAGACTTGGGCTAGGGTAGAGCACTTGCTCAGGCTGCATGAGGCCTGGGTTCAATCCTCAGCAGTGCAAAGAAAATAAAAGAGGTAATGAAGTTTTTCTTGGCTAGTAAAGAATTTATGCACTATCAAATCTCATGCCAGAGACAATCACTGTTAGTCTCAGTGGTCTGAATGAGAGCCTTAATGAGAATGTTCAGCCTCAAAAATAGTCTTTGACTAGAAGATAAAAAGACACAGATACTTGTAGGTATCTGAGATAAGAAATGTTCTTACATATGATCAGTCATGAAAAGAGAGTGATCAAAACTTGAGGCTCAATTGTACATTAACTTTTTAAAAAATAGGAACTACTTGAGGTTTATGAAAACAGTGGTTTCTCAAGATTAAGCTGGAAAAAATACACAGAAGCAGAAACATAACTCAAAGGACAATATAAAAATCCTAGACCTGATAGGAAAATCCAAACCAAATTAGTGTCAATGGGGCATTTAGAAAGAGGTACACTTGGGGACTATTTTAATATGCAGTTACCTGGGGCTTCGTGTTAGCATGTAGATGGAAATACAGGAGGAGAAGGCATGCACAGGGGTGTGGACACGGGGAATGGGCAGGATGCAAAGGCAGTGCAGACTGAACATCTCGAGTCTGAACAGCCAAAACCTAAAGTGCTCCAAAATCTGAAACTTTTTGAGTGTCAGCGTAATATTACAGCTAAAAAAGTCTATACCTAACCTCATAAAATAGATTGCAATTACAGAAAGGTACCCAAAATATTGTGTAATATTACCCTCAGATTGTGTGTATAATATATATATGAGACATAAATGAATTTCACATTAACATTTGAGTTCATCCCTAAGATATCTCACTATTGATATGTAAATATTCCAAAAATTGAGAAACATCTGAAATCTGAAGCTCTTCTGCTCCTAAGCATTTCAGTTAAGAGACAGCTTGTATGTGGTTGGACTGTAAGATCTGGCTGAAAAGTTGAACTGAAGTTTCTGCGCATGTGATAAGATGCTCCAAAAACTGCATCTTCAGTAAGCTAATAACAAAATAGCCTATGCCAAGCCCTTGAATTGTTCAGAGTAGTGATATTTAACTGTATTATAATAATTATATTTGAGTACAGCAACATGTGGGAGAAAAAAATGACACTATATTTATAGGAGAGGGTAAATGAGAATGTCCAAAAGAGAGATGGGTAAATATTTAAGGGAGTATGTGCATAGGAGACTTATATTGGCAGAAATTGTGTGGAAGAAAACACAAGACCAAGGAGTTAGTGGCAATATGGGGAAAGCAGAGCGAGGACTATGGATTCATAGTCCGTGTGAAGAAATTTCATGAAGTTGGTGGCAGACCTTTTCCTAAGTTACCTGACTCAGGTGACTAGAAACCAGCTACTATTTGATCTGGCTTTGGAACAGGTAGTTACAGCTGTTTTGAATACCAAAATCACCCTCTCCGCTTTTATGCCTATAAAACACAGTGACTCAGAGTGACTCAGGCAGTCCACCATTTCAAGTTGCACTGAAAGGTGAGAAAGAGAGAGAAGAGGAAAAAAGACAATTCTAAGGTTTAAATGCAAATGACTACGAGAATAATGATGTCATTAACATAAATAGCAAAATCCTGGAGGGAGTTTGGTTTGGAAAAGAACAAGAGTTTAAATTTAAACATGCTGAGTGTGAACTGGCAGAATACCCAAGTGGAAATTTATCGCAAACTGTTGCAAATTTGGAACCAAAACCTCCAGGGTAGGCCTTTCAGGTAGCAGTGGGTTTTGGAAATCAGTTTCAAGGAAGGATAGTTAAAGCAACGGGATTTTAAGGGGAAAAAGGAAGACGACAGGTTAAGGTCAGGGAAAATGTCCACGGGGAAGGTCTAAATTCACAGCAGAAAGAAAAGGACAAGTCTCACCAAAGGCTAATGAGGTGTTTGGGGGGCATGAAGAGAACCGGAATGAAGAGATTAACGAAGAATCTTAAATTAAAGAGAAAGATAAAGGGCAGTAAGACGCAGGGGGATAGAGCTTTTGCAAATGTGAAAGGAACCAAGAGGTGGACGGGGTGGGGAGGAGAGAACGGGGCCTACAAAGCAAAGAACGCAGACAAGGGTAAAAGGGAGGGGAGGGGCTGGGGGAGAATCAAGGTACGTGCGTCCAGGTGCAGATTCCCTACAGTGAACGCGGGCGTTATGCGTATCTAAAGCGTACCAGTAAAATCCATTTTTAAAAAGAATGAAAATGTGTCCTGTACCAACTCCGAACAATGAATGTATTCATTATGGACTAGAAGCCTGTACTAAGAAGAAAAGGAAAACCTGCAAAATCAAAACAAAATTCTACCGTTTCAAAGAAAAAAAGAACCTTTACATATAAGAACATGCAGATAAGGTCTAAAAATATACTGAAAAGTCAAAGACAGTAAAGACTGGGGAAAATTCACTGAATTAGTTTGGATCTAGATACAAAGATCGAAATGAACAGTGGTTTAAGCAGAGTAGAAACGTATCACTCTCACACTTGAATAGCCTGAAGGAGCGCAATCGCTTTGTCAGGTTACGTGAGGTTGTCAGGGTTTGTTATGTGTGTTGAGGTGCTTTTGCCATCCATTGCTTCATTTCTCTCCTCCTCCTGGCGATATGAACTTGATGCTAAAGATAGGAACAACTATATTTTAACCATTAAAAAGAGTCACAGACCGGTAAGAGTGAAGCATTAAGAAAGGAGCCTAGTTCCCAGAGAGCTTACACCAGCCCTCAAAGGCTGCTGGCGGACCTGTCATGTAAGAAAAAATGTTCTTATTTTGCTAAACCACACTACTGGCTTCTGTTATGTGCACTTGGGCTGAAAGAACAATTTAATATTTTTAAAGCTATAATTTTTTAAAGAAAAAGATGAATACCCTACCAGGGAAGAAATAAATTAAATGCACAAAATATAATTTTAAAACGGGGAAAGTCAAACATAAAGGATTGGAAATTGAGCATAAAATTTAAGCAAGTTACCACTACTGAACAATTAAGTTGCAAAGACGTAAAGACAAAGAAAAATGGTGGTGGTTGAAGAATTTTTGTCATACCCTGATGGTGGGAGTGTAAGTTAGTAAAAACTTTCATAAGGCATTTTTCTTCGGTATGGGTCATTAGACTTTGAAATGTGCACATTTTTTTTGGCTTACAGACCTAAACGTAAAATATAAAACAAGACTTTTAGATGAAAATGTAAGAGAAAACTCATATGATCTTGAGTTGTTAGACACAACACAAAATGCATACCCTATAGAGAAAACAAATTGATAAATAGCACTTCATCCAAATTAAAAACTTGTGTTCTGTGAAAGACACTGTTAATAAAATGACAGTCATGCAGGCTAAAAAATATTTAGAGAACATATGTCTGAAAAAGAAGTATCTAGAGACACAAAGAACTCTTTATGTGTTAAATCTGTAGTGAAAATGTAATTGTACATGTTAGTGAGACTCGGTGAGCTGTTTCCACACAGGCGTAGAGTGCATTAACCAGATCCAAGCTCCTTTTATCCACGCTCACCTGGCCATCTTCCCAACCTCTTGTGATCACTATTCTACAGTCATGCTGACTTTTCTTTAACTTACAAATATGGAAGATAACAGGGTGCTTGTCTTTCTGTGCCTGGCATATTTCACTTAACATTATGTCCTCCAGTTGCATATATTTTGCAGCAAATGACTGGGTTTCTTTTTTCTTTGTGAGTGAATAATCTTCCACTCCTTGTCCATTCATGAGAACCTATGCTGATTCTGTACCTGTGCTACTGTGAATGATGCTGCAGCAAACATAGAAGTGCAGGAACTTTTTGGTGTGCTGGTGTCCTTTTCTTTGGATATAACCCCAAGTGGAAGGGCAGAATTATAAGGTAGATACAGTTTTTTATTTCGTTTTTGTGGACCTCCATACTGTTCTCCATAATGACTGATGTCTTTATTACCTTCTTATTGCTGGGACACAATACCAAAACCCACAATTTAAAAGTAGAAAGGTTTATTTTGGCTCATAGTTTGTAGAGGTTTCAGTCCATAGATGACTGGCTCCAGGGCAAGACAGCATAGCACAGGGAAATGGTAGAGGAGAAAGAGCTCGTGGCATGGCAGTAGGAAGTCGAGAGGGATCAAACGAGCCATCTATATAACTGAGTAATAAAGACTTAGATAACACTATGTAATACAACATCCAGTGGTAACCCCCTACTATTTTCTCTGTCATCTGGTATTTCCCTTATTGTTTTTGTGTTAACAGTTGCAAAGACAACACTATGTAATACAGCATCCAGTAATGGTTCCCTATTGTCTCCTCTGTAATTCGGTATTTCCTTCATTGATTTTGTTATAACAAATACAAAGATAACATTATGTTATACAGCATCCAGTGCCAATTCCCTACTGTCTTCTCTATAACTTGGTATTTTCTGTATTGTTTTTGTGTTATTCTGGGTTCTTTTGTCTTAAAAATAAAAAAATAAAACCTTCCCACTAACCCACCTTCTCAGACCAGGGCTCATCTCCCAACATCACATTTAGCTATAAACTCATCGGCAAACTGGTGCCATACCACCACAATCCAATCAACTCCCAAAAGCTCCATCTAAGAGACTATAAGGCTTTGGGAAACTATATAGATATAAACCATAACGGCTGTACTAATTTACAGCCCCACTAACAATGCATAATGAGAGTTCCTTTGGGGTTGGGTCTGTAGCTCAATGGAGTACAAGCAGTTAGCATGTGCAAGGCCGAGGGTTTGATCCCCAGCTGCAGAGCCAGTGTGGAGTGAGTTCCTTTTCTCCATATCCCTGCTTGCATTTGTTACTTTCAGCTTTTTGGTTTACTTTTAATAAAAATGATTCTAACTAGGGTGAGATGATATGCCATTGTAGTTTTAGGTTTCATTTCCTTGATAGTTAATGAGATTGAGTATTTTTTCATTTATTTATTGGTCATTTATATTTCTTTTAAGAAGTATGTATTCAGATCATTTGCTCATTTTAAAAACTGAATTGCTTGGATTTATTAAGTTCTTTATATATTCTGGATATTAACCCTTTGTCAGATGAACAGTTGGGAAATATTTTTCCCTTTCTGTATTCTGTCTCTTCATTCTGTTGATTGCTTCCTTTGCCAGGACTGATCTTCTCAGTTTGATATAATCCCATTTGTCAATGTTTGCTTCTGTTTCCCATGCTTTTCAGGCCTTATCTGGAAAAGCATTACCTGTACCACTGTGTTTAAATGTTTTCTTTATTTTCTCCTAGTAGTTTCAGAGTTTCAGGTCATATATTTAGATATATTTTGACTTGATTTTTGCACAGTGTGAGAGATAAAGATTAATTTTCAATCTTATAAATGTAGATGTCCACTTCTATAAAGAAATTTTTAAAAGAAAACAAACAAGCCAGGTGGGTGTGGTGACGCATATCTGTAATCCCAACAGATGAGAGATTGAGTCAGGAGGATCACCATGAGTTGGAGACCAGCCTGAACTACATAGTGAGTTCAAGGCCAGCCTAAACTACATAGCAAAAACCTGTCTCAAAAAAAAAAGCAAACAATCCAAGAAAAAGTAATAGGAAAAAGAGTAAATAGTAATTTCATTGCAAAATACATATGGATGATAAATGAACACATCACAAGATGTTCAGCATCATTGCTCATTAGGGAAATGCAAATTAACACAACAATAAGATGCCAGCATGCATCTATCAGACTGTCTGTAAGAATAAAACAAAACAGATAATACCAACTGTCGAGGGAAATGCAAGACCAGAGGAATGTTTTTCCATTGTATATTGGAACAGAAATGGTACAGTTTGGAAAAGAGGACAATGAAACATGTATTTAAATTAACCCTAAACTCTCAAGCACATTCAGAATGAATGAGCCCTCATTCACTGAATGAAAAATATGGATAAGAGACATAGTGTTAAGGGAAACAGCCAGGCACAAAAGAATATATGTAGTACAATTCCATTTATGCAAAGTTCTAAAATAGGCAAAATAGTCTATGATGTGAGAAAGATTATTTCTTTGCAGTACAAAGCAGTTATTTGGAGTGAGGCAGGGGGTGGTTTAGAAGATTTCTCAAGTGTTGGAAATATTTTGCTTCCAACTTGGAGATTAGTTAAGTAAGTATTTTTATTCTAAAAATACAAGCTGTATACATATAATTTATATATATATATGTACATACATATGTAATTCATATATATAATATATTTATAATGTGCGTCTTCAGTAATAAGTTTACCAAAACAGAAGTTTGGTTAAATTATCATACACATATGAAATGAAGTATTCTACAACCATTAAAATATTATAATATGTGATTGGCAGGCAGGTATGCTCAATAGGAGAAGAGGAAGGAAAGTTATAATAGAAGGTGGCACTACCCCACTTGATAGAATGTTTAAAGGTACACAAAAACTATCACAGTTACTAATTTTGGTTTGCTTATGGATACATTGTGTTCTTTTTACCAGAATTAACTAATTCTTATATAATGAGCACATTAACTTGGCATAAGAATAAAATTAAATTTATAAGGAAAAACATACAAGAGGCATCTTATACTACAAAATATAAAATATAACAATAACTCAATGGTATGGTGGTAAATATGAAAACAAACGGGAAAGAATTACAGCAACAGACAGAATTTTTACTATGGTAAAGACTGCTTCATAAATGTATGAAAATGAAGGATACCGCCAGAAAACTTTGGGGAAAAATATAAATTCATATCTAAACCACAAATAAGGGGATAAATTCTTTAAAAACTTAAAACATTAAAAAGAAGCAATAAGAAACAGGAAAATATGCATAAATATAATTCTCTGGTTGTTAAAGTGCTTTATAAAAATATATAGCTTTGACCGCATGAAATGAAAGGCACTTCTATTTCAAAAGAAATCATCACGATTCAAATGCAAAGAATAAACTCGGGAGAAGGGTATAAATATGATGTACAAAAGGCATTTATACTTGATATTTAAGATCTCAGAGAAACAAGAAATGCAACGTATCTTGATGCCAAAAGGAATTAAATTAGAAAGCATACACAGATTTCTGAAAAATCCCCAAATATGCCAGTGATACAGCTCAATGGTACGGCACCTGCCTGGCAAGTTCAAGACCCTGGGTTCAACTCCTGGTACCCTCCCCCAAAATATCCCCAAATACACACAAGCTAAATAATTAATTTGTAATTCATCCATGGACCAGTATTTCATAGAAAGTATTTAACACTGAAATTACAGAATGTAGTAATTTAACAAACATTTATAACACTAAATACCTATATGGGAAAAAATAACATTCTCAAGTTAATGACCTCTACTTTTGCATTAATAATTTAATAAAAAGGAGAAAATGAAATGTAAAGAAAGCAGAAAAATGCCAAAAATGAGAAGAGAAAAAAATGAAATAGAAATTAGAAAGATTATATAAAAATTGGTGAAACCAAAAGCTGGTTCTTTAAGAAGATCTATAAATTGATAGTTTTATTATGCCTTTGTTACAGAATAAATTTGGTTAGATTGTTTTTATGATGGCAAAATACCAGATGACACAACTTTAAATATTCTATAAACTAAGTCATTGACAATTTTTGAGAAACACAGTTATTTCTTCAGTAAGCATAGTAAAGCTTTTAATAATTTAAGCTTTTTCTCTTTTTATGTTAAGGTTAGGCAGGATAGTAATTCTAAGTGAGGTATGTTTATATTTATTCATTCTTTTAGGTCAATTTTGTAAGTTTTATTTTATGTTTAATTGATGTATAATTATACATTTGAAATTGTAGATTACTTTAAAAATAATTTCATGTGCTCTTTCATTTCCCTACCTTTAAAATATATTCCAAGTATATAACCAATTTTGTCAATGTGAGATGTGTATTACCACCTTTTCTTCTGACAAATTCCTCTTGGATGAAAAGCCTTAATATCCTATTTTGTAAAAAATATTTAGAATACTTTTACATAGCCACATTCAAGATGAATAGTAAAATAGATAGAAAGGGTTCTGTTTGCATACTCACAAATTCCCAATAAAATTAATAAAACCTCTATACATGATCAGGGAAGAAAGCACACAGACAACCATCAACATCAAGAGTAAGAAAAGAACCAGGCATGGTGGCACAAATCTGTAATTCCAGCACTCGGGAGGCTGAGGCAGGAGGATCACTGTGAGTTCAAGGCCAGCTTGGGCTACAAAGTGAGTTCAAGGCCAGCCCAAACTGTAATGAAACCCTGTCTCAAAAAGACAAAAAAAAAAAATACTATAAGAAGAGAGACATCAGTATAGATTGTACAGATGTTAAAAAAGGAAAATAGAACAATATTTTAAACAATTTTGTTTCAATAAATTCAAGATGAAATGACCAAACTGTTTGAAAGACACAAAGTACCAAAGCTTACTCAGAAAGAAATGGATAATCTGTATAGACCTATATCTATTAAAAACACTAAATTCATTGTCAAAATATTCTTTTCAGAAGACCCCTCAAGGCTGTTACTTCACTATTAAATTTAATAAAACATTAAAAGAACTGAAAATATTAATCTATCCAAAATTTTCTGTAATTTGAAGAAAAAATAATGCTTCCCTACTTTTTTATTGGGGCAACAGTACCAGGATAGCACAACAACAACAAAGATATGCCAAAGGAAAAGGAGAAAATATCTTTTCTGAAGATAGATCTAAGCATTTTTAACAAAACTTCAGCAATCTAATCCAGCAATACGTTTAAAAGTATAAAATAGACAAGTATAATGATCAATCTGTATATGTCTTAGTGATGTAAGGTTGTTTCAACATTAAAAAATTAAACCATGAAATTCAGCATATTGACAAAGTGAAAAAGAAAACTGATAAAACCAAAAGATTATCAAAACTGATAATCTCCAAAACAGATATGGAAAATTCTCATTACAATAGAAAAACAAAGGGCAACTACATGAAACTGCAGATGTTGAGAAGTTTTCAGTGATTCTCATAGGTTTTCCTCTATAGAAGACTTATTTATTTCTTTAACAGCTTTTAACATTCCATTCTTGTACTGCATTTCTGGAATCTTGACTATTATAGGCCTTGGTGTAGACTTATTTTTGTCATGACTAATTGGAATTTTATGCCTCTCTTATTTGCATGTCAACTTCTTTTCCAATGCTTGGAAAGTTTTCTGCCGTTACTTCTACGAGCAGGTTTCCTGCTTTCTCATTGACTCCGATAAATCTTATGTTGCTTTAAAAAGCAATCCTCATCTTGAATCTTATCTTATCAAAATTTTTTTACATAGCAAAAGAAATCATCAGTAGAGTAAAGTGACAACCCACAGAATGGGAAAATTTTTTTACCTCAGACAAATGGCTACTATCTAGAATATACAAAGAAACTGCTCGAATGAAAGTAAAATCTGGGATGAGGGAAAGGAGAAAAGAAAGAAGGAAGGGAAATACACACACGCACACACACACACAGGGCAGCTGTGATAACTATGCTTCTGACTTCTACTGGTCTATTGAAAGGAATAGTCAATGCTTAATTATTTTATTCTTTTTAATTTTTTGACCATTTTACATGATTGCATCTGGTAATTTTTACAATTAATTTGAAGACAACAATATCAAATATAACAATCATTATTGAATTCCTATCATCTTGTTTAGTGAAATTCTGTATAATTTCTAATGTTTTTCATTATTTCTTATTCTTTAAAATAAAAAAATAAAGAAATCAAAAAGTCAGACCTCCAAATTTAAAGACCCAATCCAAAAATGGGCATCTGAAATGAATAGACATTTCTCAAATGAAGAATAGCAAATAAATATATAAAAAAAGGTTCAACAACACTTGCCATTCAAGAGATGCCAAGTAAAATAACACTGAGATTCCATCTTATTCCAAAAAGGATGGCTATGATCAAAACAAATCTACCAACAACAAATGCTGGTGGAGCTTTGGGGAAAAAGGAAACTTCTCCACTGCTGGTGGGAGTGTAGACTGGTAAAACCACTGTAACAAAAGCAATGGGGAAATTCCTCAAATAACTAAAACTAGAGCTTCACTTTGACCCAGCTATTTCTCCTCCTGGTATCTTTCTGAAAGAATTAAAAGCATCATATGCACACCCATGTTTATAGCAGTGCAGTTGGTAATAGCTAAATCCTGGAAACATCCCAAATGCCCATCAACCAATGAATGGATAAAGATGTGGTTTTTTAAACAAAAGAGTACTACTCTGCCATAAAGGATAAACTTGAGACATTTCTGGGTAAATGGATGCACCGTGAGGACATAATCTTAAGTGAAATAAATTGGACACATGTGTTAATATCACATTGTCTCTCTGGTGTGAGAAACCATAAATGTCAATAAGGACCAAAATGTCTACTAGATGTTACCAAGTAAGAAGATAATGCTCAAATACAAAGGGGAACTAGAGAGAGAGGGCAAAGGGAAAGGAAAGGATAAAATGAGAAGAGAAGGAAAAAATGGAAACAAAGCTTTTTTAAATAGGGAGGGGGAGAGGGGCTGAAGATTGGGTGGAGAATGGGGGGGAGAAGAATTAAGTTATATCATGTACAGATGCAAATTCCCTATCATTAATGTGATCATCATGTATATCTAAAATGTACCAATAAGATTAATTTTTTGAAAAGCAACTACAGGTAATATTCTGAATAATGAAAGGCTGAATGCTTTCTACTTAAGAACAGGAGCGAGGCAAAAACATGTACTCCCACTACTTCTATTGAGTATTTTACTACAGGTTCTAACCAGTGTAACAAAGCATGAGAATGTGCATAAAATACATCCAGATTGGAAATGAAATTAAACTAGTTGTCTATGTAGAAAATTCTGCACAATCTCCCAAAAAAGCTATTAAAATTTAGTGAGTTTTCCATGTCCTAGGCTACAATATATATATATATATATATATATATATATATATATATACACTAACTAATTGCATATACACAGTAATAATGAAATAATTATCAATGCCAATCAAAACAGAATAAAATAGATGATAACTCTTAATTTGTATAAGACTTTTACATTGAAAACCATAAAATGTTGGTGACAGAAAAATGATAAATAAAGGAGATATACATTGTGTTTATGAATAGAAGACATATTGTTCACAGGTCAATTTTCCTTAAATTGGCCTGTAGATTGAGTGAAACTTCAATCAAAATTACAGAAACTCATTTTTAAAAGAAGAAAGTTGGGAAACAAAAAGCTTCATTTCAAAATACATTATAAAGCTATATCAAATAAATGAATGCAAAAGGGTAGGAAATATAGAAATAGATGTATGTATATATTGACAATTGATTGCCACCAAAGATCCAAACACAATTCCAAGGAGAAGAGATATTTTTAACAAATAGTGATAGAACAATTGCATAACCATATAGAGGAAGGAAAGGAAGAAAAGAACATTAAATCATTTCTGTGCAAAGATACTTTTCATGCTGAGATTTACAGTATGGGAAAGAGCCACTTGGTCAGAGATATAGGGGAGAAACATTCCAAGCAGAGAGAACCACATGTACCACAGCCCTTAGCTAAGCAAGAATCTGGCATATTTACAGAAGTGAAAGAAGGTCATTGTGGCTGAGGCCCAAGAAATAAGAAAGGGACAGAGCCAGAGACAACAGAATGCACCACTTGGATTTTGTTCTAAGTACAGCAGGAAGATACTTGGTGAGTTTTAATTTGAGAAGAAAAATGATTTTTTCATGTCGGCATCTTCCATCCTTTACTAGATTATTCCCATTAGGGTCCAATGTTCATTCTTCCATTTTAAAACAAACCAAATAAAACAACAATGAAAACTTCCGATCTGAACAGCTGTCAGCTTCTAAATCGTTTCATTGTTTGCTTTTGCAGCAGTGATCCTCCAAAAGGTACCTTGTCACTGTTTCCAATGCTTCCCCTGTATCTCTTTAAAAGGCCCTGCTATGGGAAGAATTTCAAAGTAATCCAGAAGAAAGGAAACAGCACATTGAGCCCCTACGTCTCTTGCTCTCTCTCTCTCTCTTTTCTCCTCTCCTCTCCCTTCTTCTTTTGCTGCCTTTCTCCCTTATTTTCCATCATTTTGACACTTCATAGATGATATTCTCCTTTTTTTAAACCCCACGTGTAACAGTGTTTCTTCTCAGCTCCCAACAACAAATCTGTTCTTATCAAGGGCCTCTTTAACTTAATTCTTACTAAACACCGTCGTTTTATTTATCAGTGGATGACTTTCTTCTGGTTGATGAGTCCTGTTCACTTGCTTTTTTAGAGCAGTTTTTTTTTTTTTTGGCAGTACTGGGGATCGAACTCAGGACCCTGCGCTTGCTAGGCAGGCGCTTATTCCACTGAGCTGTATCCCCAGCCCCTCACTTGCTTGTTAAAGTCCACAATTTTCCCTAGTTTCACTGCTCTGTCCTTACTAGTCTCTTGCTTCTGGGCTCCCTCCCATCTGTCTTCGGCACACAGTCCTTGTTCTTCTCTTTCTGAATTTGCCCCCTTGATGATAGATAGCATCCAGCCTACTGGCTTTAATGCCCTCTGTATGCTAACGACTTCCAGTTAGTGCTCTGCCAGAACTGCAGAGAGGCACACCCTGCTGCCTACTCAGTCTCTCCCTGCTGAGACCTAATGGGTATATCCACCATTACACGGCCAAGACCAAAACTATCTCTGTTCTCCCTCTATCTTTTCAATCTGATTTAACGATAATCCCAACTTTTGTACTTACTGAGTCCTAAAACCTGTAGTTAAGGCTAAAGCCTCTCTTCTTTAATATGTCACATCTCATCAAATTCATTTAAGAAATTTTGTTGGGTCCACCTTCAAAATACATCCAGATCGAGCCGCTCCTCACTACCTCTCACATTCCCGTCCTGATCTAAACTTTCACCATTAATCAATAATCTTCCAAATAGCTACAGCAGCCTTCTAACTCATCTTTCCACTGTGTTCCTTTAACCCTTGGTGTTTATTCCCCAAACAGTACCTAACACGATCTTTTCAAGGTGAAAGCCATATTCTGTCATCTTTTTTCACTCAAAACTATCAAATAGTTGCTGCTTCCATTCAGAGCACAAGGTGAATTCCTTACAGTGTCTCCGAGACTCTACACGCTCTCTCATGGTGATCGAGCCTCTCTCCTCTTACATTCTTCCTCACCCACTTGCTCAGGTTTGCTCGCTTTCCCTCAAATACATTAGATTACCTTTACATTTTAAGCAGTCATTATTCTCCTTGAGCTCACATGAAAACATCACATTCTCACTGAGACCCATCCTGAGCTATGTAATATCAGAAAAACACCGCCTCAGCGCTCTCTAGCCTGTTACTCTGCTTCACTTTCAATTCTTCCATAGCATTTATCATCACCCAGCCTACTGTATAGTTTACGTAACCTTATAGTGATTATTCACTATACATCTTCTCCATCTGGATAGATGAGCTTCTTAAAGGTTTACCCTTTTTTGTTCCCTGACCATTTCTGAGAGGCTAGGGCATCACGGTTCGTGGCAAACTCTCTGTGAATTCAATCAAATGTTTGTTAAATTAATGTTGAATTACTTGAAGATTGCTGCTACTACCTTCTGCATACTAAATTTTAGTAAGGCAAGCTTTCAGGAGATTAAAGCAATGGTCTAGGTGATAGACACCGGTAACCCGGGCTGCTGGGAAAAGAAAGCAGTACACCCACAACGTAGGTTGAGGTTTATGAGGGTGCAGATCATAGGAGGGTGTGAGGCTGGAGAAGGAAAAGAAATAAGAACAATCCCTCGGTTTCCCAGATGATTACCTGGATGGTCGAAAGGAAGGAAAACAGATGAGGGATGACTCTTCCAGGCAGCTACCATAGCCTTCCAACTCACCTTTCCACCATACTCTTCACCCCTCAGTCCCACAGGACCTGGCACCTGTGAGCCATCCTAAAAGAGATAGCTTCAAGCAGGTAGTCAGATAAGATGGTAAAATTAAACGTCTGGACTATATTTAGAAACTTTGTAACTATCAATATAAAAATAGTGTTTAAATCTATAGTAATGGGCAGATGAGAAAACAGATACATTTGAACACCTGTTAAAGATGGTCTTATTCTAGTCTTGGATCAAAATAGAGGACACCAAGAAGGAACAATTAGTAAGATGGGAGAAAATAAGGAAGAAACGTCAAGAGACAACAAGGTTTCAAGCAGTTGTCAAACATGTGCTGGTTTTGCTTACACAAACACTTATGCATTATTCATGGAGGAAATCTCAGTAGAGTCGTGAGGGCAGACACCAAATTATTTTCCAATGTACTACTATACTTCTGTCAGTTAGAGTTCCATTACTGTAACAAAAACCTGAGGAAATCAACTTAGGAAGGGTAAAGTTTTATTTTTCTCTCACAATTTTGGAGGGTTCGTCACCAGACGTTATCTGGGGAGCTTGCCTTGTCCTAATTTATTCCTCAAACTTGAGAGAATTAAGATGTCAGCCAATCTGGCTTAGTAGGTTTTCTGGCTGGGTAGCAAAGTGGCACATGAGAAGCGGACAGGCTGAGTCCCGAATTCCGGGAATGACTGTCACAACTCCAGGCAGTAAAGGTACGGGGCACAGCTACTGACTTTGGAACCACAGTGTATTTTGTATTTGTCCACACGTGTCACACTTTCAGATATTTAAAGACAGCTACGTTGTTTCCCTAGAATTTTTCTATTCCAGTGTAAACAACTTTAGTGTCTTTATTGAAAATGGAAATAAATCAAAGAGCAAATTACAGCCTAGTTTTTAGTTCCATCGCACCTCCTCCACGTTCAGCACTTTCTTTCATTCAACCCACCTTTACACCGTACATGCTCGGCCCAAGCAGAGTACTGCAATGTGGCCCTTAACAAGAGAGAAGCTATCTCTTTCTAATTTGCAGGTAGCCCCAGCTACCAGATGCTAGAAGTTTTCCCCCAAGGACAGTGGGGGAGTGAGAACAAGCCTACGGGGCTCCACGGGGACAGGCGACATCATGCAAAGCAAGCAAATGTTCCAGCTGTTGGAGCTTCAGCAGCCTATCCACTAAACAGAACAGATGATAAATTCCCAGGACATTTTCCCTTTGGGCAATGTGAATTTAAGTACTGAAATATCTAGCAGAATAAAAATAGATCCAATGAAACTAAAGCATATTGAAGATGAATAAATTTGGATCTGCTAATAAAACAGACTGCATTATCTTTTAGCCAATTTTTACATCAACACTATTATCAATTCCTCTTAAGCATTTCAGAGGAAAAATTTTACCTGAATTTTCATGTTTCTGATAAGTTACTTTATTAAAGCAATATGGAGAACAATCAAAACCAAAGTATTATATTTTATTTCCAAATAGATTTTAAAATCCTTAAGGGCAAGAGAGTTTATGTTTTTTTTTATTCTTCCATATATTTTATCCAATTATTAGAAATAAAGTATATTCTAATTATGTATTTATTAATAGAAAAATAAGTCATAAATAAAGGAAAACAAAGTAGAAGCACAGAAACTGTCTAAACCTTTTGAGTTATCATCGTTGTCTTTATTG
Organism: Dinomys branickii; assembly: GCA_004027595.1. Taxonomy (NCBI): domain Eukaryota; kingdom Metazoa; phylum Chordata; class Mammalia; order Rodentia; family Dinomyidae; genus Dinomys; species Dinomys branickii. The sequence goes on from PVLD010004332.1 coordinate 29,654, forward strand.
CTGACTCTGCAGAAACAACCAAAAATTTCATACTGGCTTTCCGAAATGTATCTCTCCTGCATATCCCACTGATATCCACACGCACTTTCTACAACTAAGACTGAAAAACACTGAGGCCTTCCCATTTGCAGAAGACAAAGTGAAGACTACTTTTTACCTGGTCTTCTTTCCTCAGCTTTCCTAATTTTGCTAGTAGTTTTTTTAATTGTCTGCAGTTTCTCTTAAATAATCTCCTGTTCCTCAGAAACCTCTTTGTAAGACTTCATGCATGTTTTAGTGGTTTATGTTGAGAGTTTTCAAACCCTATCTTTCTATTTTCTCTTTATTCCACTCTTGACCTCATTGTTTCTGTTTCTAGCAAGTCTTGTCACTTCCAGTAATAAGAATGGCATCACACCGCCTTAAATCCCAGGTCTCATGAAGCAGAGGTCTGTGGGCTACACCTAAGGCTTCACATTTATATAGCTTCTTGCATAAAAAGTTGTCAAAATTGGCAGGGGTTGAATAGACTTTAAAATTAAATTAACTTCCTAAGGTTGAGTTTAGGGAATGTTCAGAGAAATACTATCAAAATGAACAATCACCAGAATAATACCATTCTGCAAGTACAAGTAAGAAACTATGGAGTGATTGGCTGTACCCTTAAGGACACAGAGATACACAGGAAAGAGCACCTTTCCTTCTTTAGCAAAAAGAGTTTGAACTTTGTTTACACCAATTGCCGTATTTCCTCAGCTTTGGTCAGAAGACTCTTCTTGTAAAGCATCTGTGTTACGTTCTTTCATGTTGCACAGACAAAAGCACTTTATCGGTTGAATCTCTCTCCAACTTTAAGTCACCACTCCAGTTCTACTGGTATATTTCATGATAATTCTTATAACACTATCTATGTGTATGTGTGTGAGATGGGAGCTTTTTAAAAAATTTTAGGAACAAATGTAGATTTTTCCTTTTCCTTAAAAGTCAGTCAGAGAGAATCATTACATTTTAATTCTACAAAGTTCCCTAGAGATCCTATAGCTCCACATCTACATTTTGCAGGTGAAGTAACTGAGGTCCAGAGGTTAAATGACTGGGCAACTCATACACTGCAATTTAAATAAGCATGCTAATCTCAAAGCCTCTCATTGATTGGCCTGGGATGACCTTGGTCTTTCCCCATCTCATCTAAAATTCCCATTGGCCTCGCCATTCCTGGAACTTCAACTGCTTACATCAATTAATCAATAAGGATTAGGGAAGTATAATTATTGTTCTTTTCTGGACATTGTTAAAATTGGAGCTGGGCTGAAAAAAAAAAACTATGAACTATATACAGTTTGCCTTTGCTATCCCTTTCTACCTCTTTCCTATACTCTTACTTTTTTCTTTCTCTGCTTCATGGGTCTCTTTAGCTCTGGAAATATATTCATAATACTACTCACATTCAATTAGTGGGCAACTCCCAGATCTTTATATATTATTTCACTGACAAGCTAAACTTACATAACTCATATGCTAGTTATTTATAAAACTAGCCCCTACTATGGTAAAGTACGATCCAGAGGCCACTGTCATTTCCACCAATCCTTCAAAATACTTCTCTATAACTTCTAGCATTCCAAATATTCAGGCATGGCTCCCCGTATCTCATAGCTTTAAATATGAATGCTGACCCTTAAAATGAACTACTTCTACAACAGCAAAGACTCGTGGGTAAAGATGACCCTTCCTCTAGCTCAGCTAATCTACAATGTACTGTAATCTTTACAGTTACCATATTTCCTTTGTTTTACAATTGCCTGCCTATCTCACCAAAAACCTATCAGAACTTTTCTCTCTTTGACATTTTTCCATATTAATAGCTTTCCAAAAAGTTTGTGAGTGTTTTCTCTAATCTAATATGCTTTTTTTTATTTTATAATACTAACATGTCATTCATGCTTTTTCAATATCTTTTGTCTTATTTTTTTAAGGTCAGCTGAAGTTTCTTGACCATAATGTGAACAATTATTCTCACCCTGTAACAATAGCAAAAATAATTATAATAAACATTCACAAAATAATTCTTATGTATCAGACAATTCACAAAATGAGTACTTTACATACTTTGTCTCATGTAGTCAACAACAGTTTAATCTATAAGCAAATAGTATCTCTTGATTTGCTGATGTAGAAATTGCTGGATGTGTGCTCTTGGGCACAATATTTTGCTTTTCCTAATGTCTGTAAAATTAGAATGATAATAACACTGACCTCCATGATGACTCCATGAAATAATTTATAGTACATGTTTGTCATAGTGCCTGACTTACTTCATGAGTGTTAGCATTTTTTAAATACTTGTTCTAAGTCATATAGCTAATAAGTTGTGAATCCAGGAATCAAAGCTAAATAGTCAGCTTTCAGAGATGCTCTACTGACTCTAAAATGATTCTTACAAATGATGATTAGTATAGAATATAATTGGCCTGGATTCAGAAACATGAAAAGATCTATCTTCTTACAATTTGCTTTTCTCAGATGAACTTTAAATTGGATTGTTTAAATTTTATTTTTAATCTTGCTATCTCCTTTAACAAAGATAAACTTCTGCAACAGCAGGCATACACTTATTGATTTTTTATTTTAAAAACAATTAAAAAAACAATAAAAATGATACTGGATTTCAAAACAAGATAATAGGAAATTAACAATGGTTACTATATTGCATATTGTTATCTTCAAAATAGTTGCTCAGATTATAAGATTAGGCATGCAAAATTGATCAACCAATATAAGCACTAACTGTTCCTTTCAATGAACTAATAGAAATTAGTAATGTAATTATCTTAGCTATCTTGTGTTTTTTGTCTTACTATCTACATATCTATGTATGTATATAATTATATATAATTTTCATTTCCTTCTTTTCTCCTTTCCCCTGTCCAAGTTGTTTTTTTTTTTTTCCTTTTGAACAGTTTATTTCCCTTTCACAATATCTATTGTACCTATTGGATCTTGTTTACTCTTTCAGGTTCTTGCACTAACGAGATAATATGATGTTTACACATGCAAGTCTGATTTAGTTCACTGTCTTGGTTACTTTTTTCTCGTTGCTGAGACAAAATACCCAACATCCAAAATGAAGAAAGGAAAGGTTTATTTAGCTTACAGTTTGTGGAGGTTTCAGTCCATACTTGCCTGCTTTAGAGGCAGAGTGGCACATGGCAGAGAGCAAACTGTTTAAGACAGCAGAGCACAACAAAAAGCAACCAGGCAAAAGGGAGGACTGGCTGCAAGCAGCCTCTTTTTTTCCCTTACATTGTAAACAACCTACCCCCACCCAGGGGTTGTGAACCTCTCACACCATCTCCATGCCCTCCTCTTCCACAGGCTCAGGATGTTTACAAAGTAAGCACCCCAGCTTCCTCCTGAGTCACTCAGCTGAACCTCTAGATTTCCCAAGTTGACACAATGTATCAACCATAACATTCACTTATGACTATTGTCTCTAGCTGCATCCAGTTTCCTATAAAAATCTCAAGTTTACCCGTCTTTATAGCTGAGTAGTGCTCCACTATATGAAAGTACCACATCTACATGTTGATGTATAAATGCTATCAAAAATAAACCCACATCTAAGGCAACATTAACAAAAGATGTTTATTCATAAACTTGCACCAAGGAAACCTATTGTTTGTTTCAGTAGGAGTTCAAAAGTTTTATAAAGAGAAGACTCAATTTTGTTCATGAAATACTAACACAATCTGATTGACAAGTGTTCTATTGAGGTAGGTGGGTGTTCTAGAACTGGGACAGAATTGGAAGTTCTTGTGTAAAAGGATAAGCAGTACTTTAGGGGTGTTTCAGAATGAGGATGGGTTGGTTGTTGTTTGAAGTGAAGGATTTTCTGTGGTTGGTTGTTTTCCGGACCAAATAGGTGTGATGGTGGCTGTTATGCTGAGGTGCTTCTCAATATTCACAAGTGATCCTCATCAGTACGCTGTGAAAAAGGCAGTATAGCCACTATTACTCTTTCCATTATCAATGAAGGACCAGTAGATTGTAAATTAATGTTCCTAAGGCCCTATCTGGGCTTTGATACAGGTGTTTTCACTCCCTAGTCATTGCTTTTCTGATCATGTGTGGCCATTGTGCATTAATTCCCATAGGTCCTTTTGCCAGTTTAGACATTTTGATTTTTTTAAAGCAGCAATTTTTTTTTAAATAAAAGTACAAAAAC
>PVLD010004332.1:33957-127115 GCA_004027595.1 Dinomys branickii
ATATGGTCTCAACAGTGGTTATTGCTTTATCCATTGATATCTTCGAAGTGTAAATATATAAACCCATATACAGACATGCAAATTTAGTCAGACAATTAATCCTCTCAACAACAGAAAAAACACAAAAACCAAAAATCCAAAGACAAAAAACAAAACAGGCAAACATCAACAACAGCAACAACAACAACAACAAAAAAAACACCAATAGTTGCTGCTTTACATATTGATATCTTCGAAGTGTGTGTTCAGGATAACACATACAGACATAAAAGATCTAAAACAAAGAACAGATGGGACGAAGGAAAGTAGAAAAGAAAAAGACAAAAATGTATGTATGTATATATGAATATGCATATATGCAGGAGGGCTAACATGGTTCTACTATTGTATTATATCACTTAATGCTAAGCAATAATCGATGACGGGTTATTTGATTAAAGCAGCAATTTTTTACATAACATGAAATCAAAAAGTAATTTTACTGCACACTAGAGAGATGATTTGGTAATCATTTGAACCTATGGATGAATAAAAGGGAGTTTACTTTCAGAATATGAAGACTGCGTGCAGTATTACACAATGTTTCTCCTGTTGACCTTGGGAAAAAGACTTGCTGATCTGAACAATCTTTAACCTTCCCTAAATATCTCTTATGGTCATATGCAACCTGGAAGCACTATCTATATTATACTAAGTGTGTTTTATGTATAAGATGTGTTTTTCTTCTCTTTAACCTTTCCTAAGGCTTTTTTCTGCACTTCGTATTTTTTCTCTGACAGCTAAAGCTATTGAGTAAGAACTCTTTCATGTAACTGGTAAGAGTGGTCAGTTAAACACACAGGGACATTTTTCCTCTACCTGCAATCTCTTCTTTATTTTTGTAAAGACTCACCTCAAGCAATTTTTCCTTACTCAAAAATAGCGTGACATAGTGAAAAATCCTAGGTGAATCGAGGTCACTTAGGTTCCTGAGCAGCAGGACAAGCAACCAGACAACTTGCATAACCCGTATTAACAAACATTTTAAAAATATATTTGCAAAGTTGATTCTAATACCTTTCCTGAGTGCCAGTTAGTTTTAGGAACTGAAGAAGAAAAACGCAGCACCACTGTCCCCATTAAGTCATCCTTTTTCCTTCCTCTGCTGCTACACAGCCTCACCGGCAGAGAGACTTCTGATGCCAGCAAGTGAATTAAAAGGATTAAAATCAGCATTCCCCAGAAAATCTTATCTAATTTCACTCCTGACATTAGAAGTGATTAACCCATCTTTGATAATGCAAATGCACTTTTCTGGAAATTGCAAATTAAGATTTAAAGTAAAAATCTCCAAAGAAAGCCTAGTATAACGTGTGATTTTTTTAAAAACACCATTTATTTTTTAGAAATGAATATTATTTATAGCTTGCTATTAAGGTGCACAAAGAATTATAAGAGCAGTTCTAAAGTATGAAGACCAAAGAGAAAAACTGAACATGGTTATGCTTTAATGTAAGTTGTCTGGAGAAGAAAAGAGAAAACGAGCCAATGAGTTTTCTGTTCCCAGGGCACTAGCTGGCTGCTGAGAGAAATGACCTGAACAATGAGGCCAGTGCATCCCAAAGAGGGGGTGCGGCTCCCAGGAAGTACTTGGGTTTCACTTGTTCTGTAGGTTCATGGTACTGTGAAGAGTCAATGATAAAGGTAATGGATTAGACTTAAGCATTTATCTATCTCTCTACTTTCTCCTCCTAATTATCATTTTAAAAATAGCAATGATTTAACATTATTTGAGCTCACCTGCTCAAAGGCTTTTATGCGCTATAAAGGAAAAATACTTAGAAAGCAATAATTAAAATCATGGTGGTTTGAGAAGAACATTAAGATATAGAAACCCTAGACTACAATTCTTGAATTTAGCGTTTCTTTCTGAAATAGCCGTAGTAGAAGCAAGTAACATCTGGTGGCATCATAGCTATGTAGACAGCAGAATATTCTTTTTGGAAAATGATGCTAACTCAAATACAGAGTTTAAGAATGAACATATGAAGTGGTGTCTACTGAACTGTGTTATAGATAGATGACAGAGAGATGCAGATGCTATAGAGACAGAGACAGAAACAGAGGCAGAGACAGAGAGGGAGAGAGAGAGAGACATGCAATGGGGGCCCTCGGATTGAGTGATGTGATTGTTTAAAGTATCTCTTCATTTGTTTCCCAAAGAAGTAGTCAAGCCCGACCCTATCAGTGCACTAACTTATCCGAAAGCTTCAAGTGTGTTTATTTGACTTAGGTGAAAACTGCAAAGTTACTTAAGGGTCAATTTATACAGCATTTAATTGGATCGTGAAACAACTACCTACTTTAATTATCACAAAAATATCATTAACAGAGCTGTGAAATGGATGACTTGATCTATTTTGCAACTAAACTGAATTGGCCCTGTGGGCTCACATATTTATTGCTCAATGTTTGGCCATTAAAACAAATAAGAAAATGAGGAATATAACTTCACTCCCCTGTGAGGCCTGCTATGTTACTGTGAACTGCTGCATAGGGGTTTCCACTCATGACCAAAAAATAAAGCTCTTGGGCTTTTGTTCTATCTTTCTTTTCTCATACCTCAAAACTATTAAACCAGAAGTTAAGAGAAGCCTGCTGAAGATCTAAACTTAAGGATTAACCTTCAATGTGGCAAATGCCTGCAATCATAGCTGCTTAGAAAGCTGAGATAGGAGGATTATTTGACCTGAGGACAATACAGTGAGACCCTGCTTCAAAACATTCATTAATTAATTTAAAATTGGGGCTGAATTTCTGGTTTCCCACTGTTTTGACTGTTCTCATCAGTAGTAAATGTAAGACCAAAGACAAGAAAACTATACACACTGAAATCCTAATGTGTCAAGCAGTATTATTTATAATATTAGTTTAATTTTCACAGTTATCCAGTGTGAAAATATTATTTCCTTTGTCTGGAGGAGGAACTTCAGGCTCAGGGAAGATAGGAAATCAGTCAGAAGCATGCAGGTATTAAGTGATAGAGACAAAAATCTCTTCACACTGAATTCTTCCCAAGTAATTTTAAGATTTACTTTTCAAAATGGAAATATTTTATGTTTTCTGGTGATGTGATCATTGTACAGATTTTCAAATTTTTTGGTCTTTTTTTTTGGTACAGGAAATCAAACCTGGGACCTTGCACTTGCCAGGCAGGTGCTTGTGCTGCTGAACTGTATCTCCAGCCCCAGATTTTAAAAATTAAAGTCACACATACAAATAAAGTTATAGGATCCCTCTGTACCAATTTACACACACACACACACCCCACTGGTAGCCAGATCCTTCCTTGTGGAAGGGTGACTATTTTATTATATCTCTTCACTAAAACTATGTGGAATAAATAAATTCTTCTGCATTAAAGCTTTTCAGATACTGCGTTTGAAAACAGCCTTATGTCTCAGTGTATTAACCAGAGTTCACTAGAGATGCAGAGTGACTGGACATATATATTGGTAGGGGAGGATTCTTCTCTCTTCTGCAAGTTGAAGAACTAGAACTAGTGGTATAAATCTCTGTGAATCTGAAGAACTAAGAACCAGAGACCAGAAGCACCAGCGTTGAGGGTAGAAGACAGATGCCTTGTCAAGCAGAAAGGAAAACTCACCTTTCTGCTACATTTTATTCTATTCAGAACCTCAGTGACTGGGTAATACCCACCAAAATTGGTAAAGGAAATCTTCTTTACTTGATTCACTAAATCAAATACTAATCTTTTCTAGAAACACTCCCACACTTGCACAACAAAATAATGTTTTACCAACCATATAGGTATCCCTTAGCCTAGTCAGTGCACACAGAATTGACTGTCTTACCTCCCTTGGAATTCCTTTCTTTCTCTAAATTTTTGCAGTTTTTAAACACATGCTTGAAATGTGATAGTTAACATTTGTTTTGACCAATTTTCACATGTATATAGTATATCTTGATTATTTTTTGTTACTGTGCCAAGTTTCTCCAATTGTCTCTCATATGGCTGGATCCACAACTCTCCAGCTTTCCTAGATGACATTCTGGAACTGCATACAGCATTTCAGCTGTTGAGCAACCTAATTAACAGAAGGATATTTAACTTTCTTAATTTGGACACAAGTTTTAAAATGCTTCCTAGAGCATATCACTTGGAACCTAAATTTGCATTTACTTTGTCTAATATCTATAGCTAACCATTGGCTCTGAATGAGTATGCAGCCAACTGAAGTCTATTTTTTGGCCAGATCTTCTCCTTTCTATATTTGAACACCTGTTTGTTGTAATTATATGTATTCTATATTAATGTCTACTGGGTTCCTACTTTTTCCCTGTAGTGGTCCAAATCTGTCAAAAATTTCTTTACTCAGTTCTGTCATTTACTATATTAGCTATCTCTTTCAAGTTAGGTCACTTCAAATTGAGCACATTTAGTTCCTTTGTCTGTAGGTCACTAATAAAAAGGTCAAGCGGGTCAGAACAAGGTCACAACCATACAGTTCATCATGCAAAACATCTATCCAAGTTGATATCACTCTTTTAACCAAGTCCTTTTGTGGACCTTGCAATGTTGTAATAAACTAAAATCTACTCATTGGTATTTTGAATTAGCCAACTCTGTTTTTGACACAAAGATTATAACATGAAAAAACATCATAAAGTTTATATATGATTGTTTATAAGATGACATGTTGACTAGTGGTTTTGTTCATACTTATGCATTTGTAATAACGTGCATTAGAAACCATAACCGTGCATTACAACCTGTGGCTTTACAGATGTGTTTTTTTTATTTAGGCTGAGCTCATTTAAAGAAAGATTTTAAGTATACAGACGTGTAGGAGGTACACAAATATAGTAAAATTATGAAGGTGCTAAAAAAATGACTGAATTGAGGAAAGCCTGCTATACAGTTTTATAGTTTTCAATACACAAATACATCATTTGCCCCTCAAAAAATACAACAGGTGTACATGCAAGACATCATCAAATGCCTTACAAAATACATAGCCTCGACTCTCATTCAATAAATTTGAAAGAGTTTTGCATAATTTTACTGCTCCTACCCTAAGAAAACTGTTTCTGGTTCCTAGAAATTAACATCTGTCTCTAATCCTTTATGGAAGTAGGCAGAGTTAAAATATAACAATAGAAATATACTCTTCAGGGTTTTCTTCCCTAAAATGCTCACAAGCCATCTGCTTAATAATCTGCTCAACATTTCTGTGCAGCCTCAAGCTTGAGTGCCTATGATTTCTCAAATATACCATCAAGTCCTCTATGGTATTTGAGACATTGCCTATCTCTAGTCTCCTGGCCCTTCTACTAACCCCAACTTCTTTCAAAACACCTAACAGTAACCCCTAAATCACAAATGACTTTTTTGTTATTCAAGCATATATGTATTTCATTTGATCTTGAAGACTTGAATTAATTTAGACAATCTGCATGCTCTCATCAATCACTCATTAAGTATTTTGAACATTCACTAACTGCTGAGCAACATGTTTAAAATTCTTATCTCTGGGGAACAAAGGGTTTAGTAGAGAGACAGACATATAAATAAATACATATATACTTAAACATGGCAAGTGCTATTACAGAAATATGTTCACAAATGTGTGGTTACAGAGGGAAAAGTCTACCTTTGTATAGATTTTAAAAGGTGGAAATATGTGAATTGAGCTTTTAAACCTGTGAATTTCACAGGGAAAGAAAGGCATTTGTACAAAAGGATTAATAAATTCAGTTCAGAAAACAATGAGAAATTTGACAAAATTGGAATTCAGAAAGTATGAAGGGGATAGACAGCAACAAGAGGAAAGAAAAATTCAAAACCTTCCATGAAGGGCCTTCTGGGAGTGATCAGAAGCCCAAACTTAATCCTATCAATGATAGAGAATTTTTAAGGTATTTTCAAGCGTGGGACTAACAAGATTTGTTTTTTGAGAAATAACCTGTGGGACTAAAATGTTGCCTTCTTTATGAGACTGGAGGTGGAAGGCGAAAAAGCACACCAAGCACCCGGAAGAACTTTCAAGAAGGCTGCAAAGACCACAGGCAAACAATAGCAGGGGTAGAATCAGAGCTCTGTGATGTTTGGGCCTTTACTTCATTCACTGGCTCTCCTTCTAGTCTGATAATTAATTTGGGGCTTTTTGTTTGTTTGTTTTTGTCTTTTTGAGGCAGGGTCTCACTATGCAGTTCAGGTTGGCCTTGGTTGATCATTAATTTTGGTGAAGGAGCTGAAAATAAAATGGGAAACTAATTCTACAATTTCTGCATGAACTATCAGTATTGTCCAAGTGAGAAATTTCAGTACCTGCATTTATGCATATATGTTATTATACTGATATCAAATACTTCAAATATTGAGGGCTCCTGAGAACAAAATAGAATCTGATTCAAAATGTAAGTGATGTGTTCTCACCAACAGTGTCTCAATTGCATCATAAAGGACAAATAATAATTTTGAAGTAATTCAAATGGAAAAAATAATATTGTATGGTGACACTGGCATAGCAAACGCCAAGAACCTATCTAGCAAATCAATACTAAAAAAATTTTAAAAATCAATACTATATTCACCTAGTGAGCAGAGGCATGATTTCAGGAAAACATTATCTCTTTCACTGAATTTATGCTAATTGAAATTTTATTAAGTTTTCAGTTTCTTCTAAAATTATGAACGTACTTCTTTTTAATTCTTTCAGCAGCTACAAACGTAGTGTTGGTATATAGTTTTATATTTACTGATTATAATGTAATAAAAATATTTTAAACCAGTGCTAACAAGCTATGGAAAATTTTCCTGTTCTTCAAATTTATCTATGAGATGCTGAAAGTGTTATCTATCTTGATCTGAGATGTAGTCACTTGGATGAATATATATTAGCAAATTCACTGAATGAAACCCTTAATGTGTATATTTTACTCCAGCTATAACATACTTCAATAAAAAACTGAAAAATGAATCCCATTCAAACTGTATATATTTCTTGAGTTTATAAAAACACTGGTACAGTGACTTTAAACCAACAGACTTAGCTCCCACTTCTACTTTGGTCGCTTACTGGCGTGGACACCGGGGGTTGGCTACTTAACCAACGCAAGCCCCACTTTTTCATCTATAAAATGAGAGTAACAGTCCATGAGATCTTGTGAGGGTCGCAGAGAGATTTTATGTGTTAAATACATAAAACAATTGTGATATAACGACACTCACTAAATGATCAAGAGAAAGGAGGGAGGGGAAGGAAGGGAACGGGCGAAGAAAGGAAAGAGGGAGGGAGAAGCCATCTTTGGCTTGCATGACATACATATGTATATCTGTGCACAGCAGACAGCCATATACATACAGTTCTGAAGATTTCAAGTGAAGAAAAAAAATGATTTAAAGAACAGTACCTTAAAAGATAGTGCTAGGAAAGGTTACAGTAGGAACCAGAATACAGAAAGCCTCCTGAAATTCATAACTTTTAGTAAGTAAACTATATAAATCAGTAAATTACACATCCTTTGGTAAGTTTTACAGAGGTTTAAAACCTATTTAGTCTGGCTTACATTCCCTCCAGGCTACAAAGAACATTAAGTACCTATTCGCTGCAAGAGTAATAATAAGGGTCACGATCTTACTTTCCCAGGAACATATGAGCTAAATGGATGGATATATTAAATAAATCAATAATGAAAAAATACATATTCATATTTGATTCAAGTAAAAAAATAATGGATGTGGATTTTTATAAACCTAGTTGTCAGCACTCCTTACACAGAAGACTTTCAGATAAGGTCATCTGAGAAGGTGACCCAGAGGAAGCAGGTGAAAAAGCTAGGCAAGTGGATGTTAGGAAGAAGGTCATTCTTAGACATATGGAAATTGCATGGCTGATGTATTCAAGGAAAAGCAAGGAGCAGAATGAGCTAAAGCAAAAGAATAACAGAAAATAGGGTTAGATGAATAGTGAGGGGGCAAATCAAAAGAGAAGATAAGAACTTTCACATCTATTCTGCATTAAATGAGAGAGCATTGAAAAATTCTGAGCAAAAGAGCAACCTACAGTAACTTGAGTCTTTTAAAAGGATTTAATCGAGAGGGAGGGGTGATGATTTAGGAAGGGCATTTACAGAAGTAAAAGACACATTGGCTTTCTTCTCTTCTCCCAGTGGAAAAATTCCTGAAGAACCGTTTTTGAAGACTGTGAGAACCTTGAAAAGAGGAGACAAATGTCGTGCTTCCTAGGGATTCAGAAGTCTATATTTGTGTGACCATCACAGATGAATTCAGGGAAAGAGTGCCTAGAAGAACCCAGTATGTGACTCCTGCCCTGTGGGATATACTTGGAAACAGAGAGCTAGGCCTGTGCTGTTCACCAAAAGTTTATTCAGGTAGCTCGAGCTCTCCATAATAGTTTCAAAGAGAGAGGGCAGCAAGGAGGAACAGCCCACCATCCTCCCACTGTTGAGTAACAGTGCGAGTCTAAGTGGGCTGATGAGAGATTCTCTCAACTTACCCTCCTATAACCTGAGTTCTCGCCAGGAATAGAGGAAATTCAGGAGAAAAAAGGAGGAGGTGCACCTCTCGAGCCAGAGACTGAAGCTGAGTCATAAGAGCTCAGCCTGGAGACACTGGCTGCATGGTATTACCTTTGTTCAGGGCCTCCTACAGCCTGCTCTTTGCCAGATGGCTCTTGTAGCCAAGTTAAAGTAAGAGTTTTCACCTCCCCCCCTCACATATTTCTCCTCTCAGAAAAAGCTGGAAAAGAGTAAAAATAAAGAAGTCTGGTAAATGAACAGGCTCCACCCCACCTTCGTGTATTTGTGAACCCTAACCCTCTGCACTGCTCCGTAAACTCACGGGAAAATTCATGCCCAAAGAACTGCTTGTCACAGGCCACTGTTGCTGATTTCTCCTTATAATCTAACTTGCATCACAAGGACTCAAGATATTTGCATAATATTTATAGACAACACTATAGCCAATTTGGGAAATGAAGAGGTTTTTTTTTTCCTAAATCAGACACAGAGAAAGAAGGACATTCCTGTCCTCCTTCTGAATGTTGCTGCCTTTATTTGAGCGACAGAAATTCATCTGCAGATGTGTGCATGAGGCATGACGAAGATCTCCTTATACCTGCGGGGGAACCAAAACCGAGCCTTTGGAGATCCTTTATGCACTAGGTATAAAGGAGTCTGTAAGTCAGTAACAGAAAAATAAAAGACACGAAGAGGATAAATAAATATCACATGGCTTCTCTTATATGACAAACCCGAACTATAAAGAGCAAAATAAAAGAGTGCTAATGGGAAGCAAGCAGATCTTTCTCAAATTGGAAGCGGATCCAGAGGTGGTGGAAGTGGGGAGAGAGCAAAGGGGAAGAGGATAAAAAAAGGAATTCAGATACGTTCTATACACGTACCAGCTCCACACAAAGAAGGGAAGCATTATGTACTGCAAACGCATACACAAAATGAAAGGGAGAAGAAACAAAATCAATAACTAGATGCCACAATGGAGAGATGCATGTCAGATACTGAAAACGTAGTTTGATATGGAGCGTGTATAATGTTTCATTGAAATGCTGCCTGAAGACTTAAGTTTCATAGAGAGAATGCAAAATGCCTCGTTGAAATGTTACCATTGATATACTGGGTTAAATATATTATAGAAAAATTTTAGAAGAATATTGATGACCGTAGTGTAAATTAATAAAGATAACTTGCATGAAGACTCATTCTTTCAATAAGCACTTTTTGCGTACACGTTCATTATGTCGTAGGCACAGGGTACTGAGTAGATTTCATACTGTCCAATGTGCAAGATGGATATTTTACAAGAAAACACACAAGTCATGATATAATTCTAACTGAGATAAAGGCTATGAAGCAAAAGAATAAGATGTAGGACACAGAACTCTACATTTGGGGCTTTGAGGGGACTTTTCTGACCAAGTGCCATTTGCTGATAACTGAAGCATAAGAAAAAAGCCACAGATGAAGAACTGGAACAAACCCTCTGATGTGGAAAATAATTTGATGTTGCTAGACATTTAAAGAGCCAGGAGGACTGGAGCTTGGAGTGCAAAGTAGAGTGGTGTAAAATTAGGCGGAGAGAAGGTAGAACACGTTCTTCACGGATATCCAGGGCCTCGGAGACTTTGAAAGAAGAGGAAAAAAGAAAATAAAACTGTTTGGATTTTACTTCAAGTGATGTAAGAAAGTTTCAAGTATTAAATGTTGATATTTCACATTTTAGGACATCGCCCTGGATGCTGACAGGACGGCAGAATGGTTTAAATGGGAGGCAAATAGAGAACTACAGGCTGCAAACCAAAGACCTTGATGTCTGGGATTACGTAGTAGCAGTAAAGATGAGAAAAATGAAGGTCTTCTTCTTTCTTATTCGACATGGTTTAGAGAAACAAGCTCATCCACAGACAGTGCAAGTCCTATCTCTGAAGAGACCGCTTATTTCCTAATATCCCAGACTTCCCAAACTCCTCCCACCCCTCATGTCCAGCTGTTTAATGGATACCTCCGTTCAGGCAACACAAATCTAAACTGAACTTTTCATCTTCCTCTCAAAGCTTGGTCATTCTCTCAGTCGCGTGGAATCACAACTTTGGTGTCACATTGGATTTCTCTCCACTTCTGGCCAGCTTCCATGTTTAGGGTGGTGAAGTACTAGAAGTATGTGCTCTAAAGCCAGTAAGTTTAGGCTGCTGAATTAGAACAGGGTATGGAATATGATGTTTTCTATCACTATGCTCTAGATTCAGCATTATATTTCAGAAACTCTTTAGTTTCAACCCCTGCAAGCCCTACAATATGCAGAAATTCTAGCAAATGATGCCAACAGTTTCAGGCACAATTCCTCCCAAATCAACATAGAGTCCAGATCCACTGAGTCAGACAGTAGATGTGATCTGATCTTCCTCAGTTGCATTGAAAGGGAAAATATTACTTCCTTAGTTGACAATAATTTTCTCAGTACGTTGGGTGCAGATGGTGATGGTTAATCTTGACTGTCCACTTGCCTGGTTTGAGAGGTCTGTGAGGCACACCTCTCAGTGTCTCGGTGAGTTATGGGGCCCCTTCCTCCCTGGCTCTCTGTTCCTGTGCCCTGTTCTCTGGCCACCACGCAGGAAGCGGGTTGGCTCTGTTACTGCCTTCAGCCATGACGTTTCCAGCTTGGACCCAGCTGCCTGAGACAGACGAGAAACAGCCTGACTCTCCAGTTCTTCCCAAGCTCACTGGCAGTGGCTGCGCTTGGCCAGGGGTCGAAGATCTCCTTATACTGTGGGGAAACCAAAACTGAGCCTTTAGCGATCCTTTATGTGCTAGGTATAAAGTAGTCTATAAGTAAATAACAGAAAAATAAAAGGTACAAAGAGGATAAATAAATATCACACGGTTGTGCCTCCCCTTCACTTTGCTTCGCTCCTCTTTGCCCCACAGTGGACTGGGACAACCTGCTTCAGTCTCTTCCTTGGTAATCAGCTGCCACGCCCCTCCATTCCACGCCACTCCAACATGGGTGCAGCTCCACTGCCCGTGTGGCACCCCTTCCTCACTCCCACCACTCAGGTGCTACCTTTGCCTATTAGAAGTACAGAGGGGGACACCCCACAAAGCTGAGATGAGGAGGGATCTGGGGCCGTTGTTGACATCCCCAATCCCCACAGCTAGCCTTCCAGAAGATTCCCTGGGTTGAACCTGCCCCCTCACCACATCTTACTGCCGTGACAGCTGCCCCGGAGCACTGCATCAACCACAAGCATGATCTTGGACTAATCATATAATAGGTATTATATCAGCTGCACTCCCCATGTACTTCTGTGAAACGTCTAGAACTCCTCGACTGTACTGACTTCTCTGGGCTACCGCACAGATGCTGTAAAAACAAAGCCTCTCTTTGGTGGTCCTATAAACCTGCTCATAATTTATTTCTCAGTGTGGGCTTAAAAGGCCTGTAAGGATTATTATGCTGTGTCATGTGGACACACCAATCATTTCAACACAAAGAACAGTAAACATTAAGAGCCGTTAACATTAAAGAACTTCAGAGACCAGTAACCAACAAAGATCAGCAGTAAAGATCAGCATCCAGTAGAGTTAACCAGAGTGTCCACTAGTGGCTGGCAGCGGCAGCGAACTTCAACTGTATCAGTGGTTAGCATCCAGCATTATCCAGTGTCATCTAGTGACATTAGTCAAGACAGGAAGCATAGCTGCACTTTGCTGATTCATAATTTCCATCAAACTCCAGCAGAAAAGCTCTCAGCTGACTGGCACCAAGACCATGGACTGTAACCTCTGAAACCAAAAACCAGATTAAGGTTCTCCTCCTTTAAATTGCAGGTGTCAAGTATTTTTCCCCAGCAACAAGAAAGATGGCGACACACAGATTGCCCCAAGCATTACTCTGCCAAGTGCAGCCACAATAAGCAGTGAGCTAGTGAGGCCCTGGGGCATAGGCTGTAAGTTTTAGATTTTCAAGAAAATCTAAAAACTAATTCAGCTAGAAATAGAATTCAAGATTCAGCAAATATTAATATAGGGCCTTTATAGTTCTAAGAAAGTAAGAAAGGATGGGACCCCTTAGGAAAGGTAGTTCAATTAAGTTCTAAAACACATTTGGTGGAAAAGGTGACTATACACAGTGAAGACAGGAAGGAAATAAAACTCATGAAAGATTCAGAGCAGAGGTCAGAAAGAAGGGCATGATCTTCCCTTGGCCATCCAAATCCCCTCTCCACAGGCTCCCTGGCACAGGAAGTGGGTATTACAACCCCTTAGTGACCATTTCTACCAGCTCTTTTTACCTCTTATTTATACTTGGCTATGGTCAATGGGAAGTGCACCAGAAGACAATATAGAAGAGAAAAAGACACTGGAATATTTACTCCCCTGGTTCATCCCTGCATGGATACCATGGTCTAGCCCAGTGACGGTGAATGTTTCAGAGCTTTCAGGGATACAAACAGCCCACAGTAGCAAATACGCTTCAGATTCATCACTACTAGCCTTTACCGTGATCCTCAACTAACAGCCACAGCTCCTACTAACAACAAGTTATTGTTATTACACCCAGATTATGGCATCGTTCCCTGTATTTTCCCTGTATCTCACCCCTACATCTTTATAAAGTGATGCCTTATTAAATGCTACACCAATTATATACTTTTCAAGTGCTATCTATATTTTGCCAGATCTTTACTGAGAAGAGGTAAAGGACTATACTTCAAAGAGAGTAATTATGACAAAGAAAGATTAGTAAGTTACAGCTTGAAAACCCAGCTGTTCTTCTGTGGGGTATGAAGTGAATAGGTCTCTGGTGGACACACTTTCCCTCATCCTGGTTTATTTTCAAGATCTGGTTAAACAATGTTTATACCTATTTGAGCGGAGTCCAAGGAAACAAGCAAGTACCTAACTGCAAGGTTCATAACCTCAGTCATCTGGGGAAAGCATCCTACTAGTGTCTAAAATAATTGAAGGACAAGGTGCTGAGTGAAAGAATGGCAAAGAATCACCAGGGGATCCAACCTTCTTTTATTATTTAGAAAGACAGGAGTTTTTCAAGCTCAGCAAGCTTCCCATTCTGCAGTGAACCTAATTAAAGTAAACAGAATTTTTAAATGAACCAAATCCAATCAGGCAGTGAGAGCTAACATTGCTCTTCAACTATTATGGGAGATAACATCTCACAGTTGTCAGCTAAACACAGCCTCCCATTATTCAATTTGTCTTCTTATCCACTGCCCTTTCCCAGCGGGCCCAAGGACAGACTTCAGACCTCATTGGATGGTCTGCCCTGGTCCATACCTGCCTGTCCCATTCTTCTTGACTTGGCACAAACATGCGTTACTGCATAGTTAAAAAGCTAGAACTCAGGGACATTAGAGAAAGCAGATAAACAGAGAGACACAGAGGGAAAGAGCCTAGCATTGTTTTAAGGTTACTCCTATAACCAGAGTTCATATTCTCGTACAATGTATACATTTATGATTTGACTTCCCAGGCCACTATACCATCGAAAATGCCAAATTGTTACATTTTCCTTACAAAAGAAGGAAAGATAATTCCCTTCCCCAAAATTAATGCATATTTAGAAATTTTAGATTAGGATGAGTAAAATTTTCTTTTGAGACAAGGTCTCACTAAGTAGTTCAGGCTGGTCTCAAACTCATAGCAATCCTCCTGCCTCAGCCTCCAAAGTGTTGGGATTACCGGCATGAGCCACTACACCTAGAAAGATGAGAAATGTAAAGCAAAACATTTTTCGCATATTACATTCAAGGAACGCATCTGGAGACTGGGAAACCTACACAGTGGTGTTTCGGTTCCCTAATTTAATTCGTTCCATGATTCTGATCGTGAACTGTATTGGTCGCAAAACAAATCAAATTTCCTCACACAGTTCAGTGTCACTGGATGCAGAGTTTGCAAATGACAGCAAAATTTTGTGGAAGGCTTCTGTTTGTGAAGTGAATTGTTTGCAAAAAGATGCCTCTGTGAACTGAGGTATTACTGCATTTTTCTGTTAGATCTATTCATATAAAATTATAATGTATGTGATAATATTGGCATGCATCTTCCAAAGTGGGATTGGTTTTGTAATAAAAGTAACTTGGAAGAAGTAAATATTAACAATCTAAATTTTATAAATGTATGTAAAATTTTTCATTTTTATACTTTTATGTTAACTTTTAAAAGTCATGTACTTAGCTATAAGTTTCTGAATGTAGATTCTATATTTTACCAAAAAATCCAGAAATTTACAATTAAAAGGTGACCAGAATAAAACCTCAACTCTGGTTTTGACATCAAGATAATGCTTGCTTCCAGGAGTGAATTTGAGAGTATTGTTTCCCTTTCAATTTCATTAAAGAGTTTGAGAAGTAGCGGTATTAGGCCTTCTCTAAGTTTATCATAGAATTTACAATGAATCCATCAGGGCCTGGCCTTTTCTTGTTGGTATGGTCTTCATTACTTCTTCAATTTCATTGACTGATATTGGTTTATTTAGAATTTTCATACCATCTTGATTCAGCTTCAGTAATTCATATGTATTTAGGAATCTGTCCATTTCTTCTGCGTTTTCCATCTTATTAAAATACAGTTTCTCAAAGAATCCCAACCCAAAAAGAGAACTATAGATCAATCTCCCGGATGAACATAGGTACAGAAATCCTCAGTAAGATACTGGCAAACACAATGCAGCAAATCATCAAGAAGATTATATATCATGACAATGTGGGATTCATCCCAGGGATGCAGGGATGGTTTAACATATGCAAATCAATAAATGTAGTACACTACATTAACAGAGCCAAGGACAAAAAAAACACAAATAATTACCTCAATAGACGCAGAAAAGCATTAGACAAAGCCCAATACCCATTCATAATTTTTAAAAAATCTTACGGAAAATTGGCAATCTGATCAAAGCCATCTATGACAAACCAACAGCCAACATCATATTAAATAAACAAAAACTGGGACCTTTCACTCTAAAATCAAGAACAAGAGAAGTATTCCACTCTCACAACTTTTATTCAATATAGTTCTAGAAACATTAGCCAGAGCAATTAGATAATACAAAGAAATAAAAGGAAGAAGGTTAGGAAAGGAAGAAGTGAAATTATCATTATTTATGGATGATATGAGGCTCTACATAGAAGACCCCAAAGACTCCACCAAAAGATTTCTAGATTTAATAACCAAATTCAGTAGCATATCTGGATACAATGTCAACACTCAAAAATCAATACCATTTCTGTACACAAATAAACTCACTGAGAGAAAAACTAGGGAAACAATACTTTTCACAATAGCAAAGAATAAATCTAATGAAGGAAGTAAAAAACGTTTACATAGAAAACTATAGTACTGTGAAAAAGGATACTGAAAAGGATATCAGAAAATGGGAAGATGTCTCTTGCTCTTGGGTGGGAAGGTCTAAGGTAGTGAAAATGGCCAGACTTCCAAAATTGTTTTACAGATTCAGTGCAATCCCGATCAAAGTCAAATTATATTCTGTAAGAAAGTATTGGTCAATTACTTTGGAATATGTACAGTTGTAGAAAATGTCAACTTAAAATTCATGCTTGGCTGCTAGGATTTCTCTTTTTGTAAAATACATTAATTTCATTTCATAGCTTGTTGCATTAACATCTGTAGTTACTACTGTGGGAGAGATTTTACTTCTTAAGTTCATGTGTATGTTTTGCCCAAGATTGTGGAATGAAGACGCTACTTTTTCACCAGATTTGGTAGTGCATGCATGTAGTCCCAACACTTAGGAGGCTGAGACAGGAGGATCATTACAACTTTGAGACCAACTTGGGCTACAAAGTGAGCTCAAGGCCAGCCTGAACTGCATAGCGAGACCCTGTCTCAAAAAAAAAAAAAAATGCTACTTTTTCAAAAAATTTTATTTATTGGTAAAGTGACTAATTTAAAATTAATTTAATTTGTTGAAAGTCGTTTATTCTGTACTAAAAATAGTCCTGTCACTGTGTTTGTAAGCTATTAGCAGGAGAGGAACTGACTGCTGTTCCTAGGCTGTTTTAACTAAAGCAAAGGTAAAGTAATTCAACGGCTCTTTGATAGCTATTCAACAAACTATATTCTGGGCCTTCATTTTTGTATATAAAAGAAAATATAGTTCTAAGAAAATAAAACTTCAACTATTCGGAAATTGAGATTCATGTTTCTACACAACTTTTAGATCAAAGAATGAATCAAGACGAAAAGACCCAAAAAGTACGAAAGGATGAACCTTCTGCTTACGTAGCTGATAGACATTTACAGAGCAACTACGGGGGCAAAGAAGACACTGTGGAGGAACTTGGAGCATGAGGACAACATGGACAGTCCTTCCCCACAGTGAGGCACTCCCAGGGTCTGTAGAGAAATATGCTATGGACTGGGAGTCCAGAAGAATTATTTATTAATTCCAACAGATCAGAACACAAAAGAAAAAAGAAGCAACTGAGAAAATGAGTGTTTTGGGAATGTACAGGGTTGGGTTAAGCAGAGAATATGAAGGAGTTCTTCACCGCCTTCCCTCCCCCAAAGAAACAGAAGCATCAACACAGAGTGGATGAAACAAGTAGTCCTGCTGCCTCTGTTCCAAACTGAGCCTGTAATGGAAAGACGAAAATAAGTGGTAGATGGCTTGGGATGCCCGAGCTGTGCTGTGTGCAGACAGCTTGGGATGCCCGAGCTGTACTGTATACAGCACCTGGAGACCTTGATAAAAGGATTCTGGTTTAGTAGGCCTGGCTAAGGCCTAAGATTCTGCATTTCTAAAAATACTCCCAGAAATGGCCAATACTGCTGGGCAGGACAACACTTTAAGAAACAACACAGTAACAAGCATGGTGATCATGGGAATGTGGTGTCCTTGGAGAAAGTCAATGTAATGTAGCCATGAAAATATAGTCCTAGCCATTAAAATACAGTCTTTGGAGACAGATACATTGGAGTTAAGTTATACTTCCTTTATTTATTAGCTGTGTGTTTTTAAGCAACTTACCTTTGGACCCTTAGTTTTCTCATAGATAATGTGAAAAATAATAATTCCCTCTCAGTATTTTAGGGTTAGGTAAAATAATGAGTGTAAAGTATTCAGAATAGCCCATAGTAAATATTAAATGTATTATGGCCTTAATTCCTAGAGCTCATCACAAAAGATAGCTCCTTTCTCTGCTGCCATGCTCAAGCAAGAGCTCACTGACTTTTCTGAACAGTATGCTACATCCTGGGACTTCTAGACAGCGTAACAGCTGTCTTCTGCCTCCAGGGATGGAAGGATAGCAGAAAGGACCAAACAAAGAGATTCTTATATAGTTAGAGATTAAAATATTTAGTGATGAGTAGGAGAATATATTGGATTACCATAAAATATTGAAAGGATTAAGAAGCTATAGTGTAATGTTAGACAGTGTCAATATTCAATGAATCAATTACATGTTTTTATGGCTTCTGTCTAGATGTGACCCCAAAGCCTCATGTAGTCATAAGTGAAACTTTTTCAGAGGTGCCTGGATCTAAAGTGTGTGATGCTAGAGTTGATTCATGGTGTAATGCCAGGATCAAGGACCCTAGGATTTAAGGGTGTGAGGGCTGCCTGCCCTAAGTAGCCTGGGTAGGATAAAAGGGGCAGAAAGATGCTGGGGACCCGTGTGGCTTTGCTAACATCTGCCACCATGAGCTGTTTCTCCTCTGCATGGCACTCTGGCTTGCAGCCAGCCAACTGTGGACTAAAAGCTCTGCAAACTGTGGGCTAAATAAACCTTTTCCCCTCTAACTTTGGGTGTTTTGTCTCAGCATTGAGGAAAGTAACTAAGACACATGTCACATAACTATTGCTTTGCTTAAAACAAAAGATGAGAAGAGGAAAAGTGATTACTTTTGCAAACTCCCACAGAAAAAAATATATTCATTTGGTCTCAAAGAGATAGGTTTGAAGGCCTCAACAAAACACCTGTCAAGTGTGTGATATAAACATCGATAGGAAATGCCAATTACAAGACAATGATTTTGCTAAAAGTGACAGAAATTAATAAAGAAGTAAATACACTAGAATTATAATTTATGGAAATCTTCATATTTCTTCACAAAATGGGCTCTGGTGATGAAATGTCTAATTATTTCTCATTATTTTAAAGAAACACTGATCCCTCACTGCCAATAACTGCTTTTCTGTACTCTCCATTAAATTAGTTCTTAGACAGATAATGTCAACTGTACATAAGCATCTTCATAGGTTTTCATTTGTTATTGTACTCAAAGGTAACAGAAAATCTAAAAGTTTGGAGTTAATCAGAAATTAGAAAGAACAGGCGACAATGCTATGGGCAGCTTATACAAACCTCAACCCCAACTTGTTTTCAAACAAAAACTGGAGCCAGAGAGAAACTGATAGTTTATGTAATTATGTGAATTCAAGAAAAATATTTATGACTGAACTAGTTTTAAACCAGTTGGAAATTGTAGAAGAATAGAAGGAAAGCTCTTGTATGTCGATGTCAAAAGCAATTGAATTCTCTGGGCACTTGAATTACGGGACATTTTCAGGTATGGCTCCCTCCTAGAACTCACTGAAACTCAGCTAGTGTTGATTCATCGTTACTGGAAAGAGTGGAGTGGTAGAAAATCAGATTTTAAAGACAGTTTATTATTCTGTGTCAGTGACAATAACATGGATCAGTAATACTTGGGATTCAGTTCCAGGTTTTCATACACACACAGAAACAATCTTTTATAGCATGAGATCATCTGTTCATCAAAGTTTGAAATTTTGTTTCCAGTAGGCTGCAGTAGAGACCATACAAAGAAAAGTAAACAGAGTAAGACATTGCGGTCTCCAGCTTTAGTATTTTGGTCAGCTGAAAGTCATAGTTAATCTCTCTGAATGTATCAGTGCCTATCCCCAGCACGCATGTGGCCAAATAACACCCCCTGTACTCATCAGCCCCATTTTCTTGGCCTCTTTCTCTTCCCATCCTCACGTATGTTCTCCCAACCCAAATTTTGCTTCTAGTGGTACATGCTACTGTTGCCGCTGCTACTCCTACTAGAGGAAGACAAGTAGGGGAAGTAAGTAGAGGAGAAGGAAGAGGAGAAAGAAAAGGAGGACAGTATAACTGAGTAACAAACGTGAGGATAACATTTTGTAATACAACATCCAGAGGTAATTCCCTACTATGTCCTCTATAATTTTGTATTTCCTTTATTGTTTTTGTGTTAACAGATGTGAAGATAACTTTATGTAATACAGCATCCAGTGCTAATTCCCTACTATCCTCTCTATAATTTGGTATTTCCTTTAATGTTTATGTGTTAACTAATGTGACGATAACATTAAGTAATACAGCATCCAGTGCTAATTCCCTACTATAATTTTGTATTTCCTGTATTGCTTTTGTGTTATTCTGGTTTATATGTCTCCATTCTTTTGTCTTTAAAAAAAAAAAAAAAAGAAAGGAAAGGAGGACAGTAATTTGTTGAGCATGATCTCATGGTCCTGATTTCACACTGTTTGGATCTACAACATATAATGT
The DNA here is from genome assembly GCA_004027595.1 of Dinomys branickii. Lineage (NCBI taxonomy): Eukaryota > Metazoa > Chordata > Mammalia > Rodentia > Dinomyidae > Dinomys > Dinomys branickii. The sequence continues at coordinate 54,042 of PVLD010004332.1, forward strand.
AAACAGTCTAATATCAGATCCCACGTATAAGCCCCCTCCGTTTAGTGCCATTTTGGCGGCAACTGATGACCTCTGAGGATGCCCAAGTCAGCTTCAATCCCTGCCCCTTTAGCTCCAAAAGCCGGCTCTCTTCAGCCACAACCAATCCTGGCTTCCTACATCTTGTCCCCAAGTCATTAAATGTTTAAATAATCAATAGAATTGTATGTCTTGTTTTTTTCTTACTTTGTTAACAAAGAATCCAGTTATTAATAACAGCTGTATAACGAGGATGGCTTCTCCAAAGTCTTTCTTTTTCTCAGAAGGTTTGGTTTAGGAAGCTCATTAATCCTCCCATCCCAAGAACTGGGTCAGCTGAGCTGCGCCTCATCATTGAAGAATTAGATCAGGCAATCCCTGTCGGTATTAGTAAATCAATAGCAGTAGAACCTAACTTTAAAAAGACAAATGTTTGAATTTTTAACTTCAAAAGATTACAGACTGTATGGCACAATTACTGAAAATTCTTAATCAAAAAATAATAAGAAAACTAATAAGAAAAAACTAATAATAAGAACCTCTGATTTGATAAACTTCCTCCCAGATTTATCAATACTGCTTATAATAGAATGGATTTTGGAGGGTGAGTTCCAGCACTCAGAAGCTTTAAAAAACCTCTTTTATCAGAAATTTTGCTAATTTAAATTGAATAAAAAATAAAAATAGGTAGACCACAAGCACCTCCATCAGTGCTAGTTTTTTTTAAGTATCCTGTTACCTGAAATAAGTCATTTTTTTTCTGATCTTCATCTGGCTTTGTGATAATACATACCAGCATTTCTTGGCATGTGTATTCTGTCTTTCAAGGTCTTAATCCTGCAATTGTTTGGTACCTATGTGATTAATGAACCCTTTGAAAGCTCAAAAATTACAGTGAATAAAAGCCAAACTCCATGCATACTCTATCAAACAGGATTAGGAAGATTCCTTCCTTATGATCTCAATATTTTCCTCCTATTATATTAAAATTATAATTTAATTATATTAAATGGCAAGAAATTAAGAAAGTTCAAAGGCTTAAAATTTTCTCTCTTCTTGACCAATTTTGCATGCTTGTATTTGGGAATCAGAATGACTGATTTCAAGTCAACAATATGCAATATAAGAAGCATTGCTGAATTCCTACCACTTTTTATGGCAAAGGTCTGTATCACTTCCAATTCTTTTTATTATTCCTTGTCATTGTCTTTGATTGTTTGATCAATCTTACACTCTTACATCTTGTGGACTGAGCAACTTCACTGACGATAACAGCATACAGTGCAGCAAGCACTGTTAATGCTTATCAGTTTGTTTTGAGGTCATGCATCATTTTTGTTGTTTCTGTGTTGTTTTTCTTTTAGTCTTCGTTGTTGCTTTGTTAGGTTTTTGCTCTTTAAAATCAAAAAGAACATAGCTTCTCAAATTCCTTTAGGAGATGTGCATATGGATGTAAATGCAGGAAGAGTTAGGCAGAAAAAGTTACAAAGTGGCACTGTCCGTACTGGAGCTACAGAGTATGGTATGTGTCAAGCTTAAAGTCTGAAAATACTGCCAGGTGCTAGCCAAATGTGTAGATGGACAAGATCACTAGTTTTCAATACATAGTCTTATGTCCAGTCAAAAATCAAGCATGTGCACAAAAGCTGAGGCAGGCAGATCACTTATTGAAACTTTCCCCGCTATCAATAACTGTTTAGATTCGGGTCTTGTAGTTTAGAGGAATTACTTCCTCTTATGTCACCTACCTACCCCAGGCTTAACTATTCAAACAGCTGGGTCAAGTACAGAAGATGCAGCAGTGTTTGTATGCTAACCCGGGATTTGACAATGATTTCTGGAAAGCCAAGAAAAAACAGTGAGTCTACCTCATCTGCAGTATTTGGAGGAAGCTGTGCATAAATATAGGCTTCAGTGCAATTGTAAACTATTGTTTTCAATTTTTATTTTTGTATTAACACACACTTGCCGGCATAATGATTACATTCCTTATGGGGAGTTGGTACATGCACATGATGTATCTTAATTTTCATTCCCTTCCTTTCCTTACCTCCTACCTCCAAAAGATCTATCTCCTTGGGCCGGGAATGTAGCTCAGCGGCACAGCGCCTGCCCAGCAAGTGTGAAATTGTGAGTTTGATTCTCAGTACAAAAAAAAACAGAAAAAAAAATCTATCTCCTTGTTTCCTATTATTTCCTGTCATTTATTTTGCTCTTCATTTATTTTTGGGTTTGTTGTATAAGAGAAAATGTGATATTTAAACTTGTGTGTCTGATTTATTTCACTTAACACTATGATCTCAGATGAAGGCTAGCCTGGCGTCTGCTCACCAAGCTGTGAGCAGTGCTCCCCTGGGCCATTTCCCTAAGAATGGCTCAAGTTTAGTGTATCTATCATACAGTGGTACCCCGACGTGTGTAAATACCACATTTCTTTATCCATTCATCTGCTGAAGGATATACAGGCTGCTTAGGTGCTTCTAAAATTTAGCCGTTCCAAGTTGTGCTGCTATAAACATGACTATACATGTAGCACTATAATACATTGTCTTTAACTCTTTCCAGAATACACCTAGCTAGAGAATATCGGGGCCAAGTAGAATTTGTAGTTTTGGTTTTTCTGACAAATTGCCACACTGATTATCAGAGTGGTTTCACTAGTTTACACTCCCACCAACAACGCAGAAGGGTTCCTTTTCTTCCCCAGCTTCACCATCACCTGATATACTTTGACTTCATGATGACATTCTTTCTGAAATGAGACAGAATCTCAATGTTGTTTTAATTTGCATTTCTTTTTCCTATTTTAAACATAAAAGAATGAAAACATATTAACAAACACACATACATTTACAAAATAACAAAAAAAATACAAGCAATACAGAATTTCAGACAAGGTGATAGGAAATTAACCATGGTTGTTGTATTACGTATTGATATCTTCAAATTGGTTACTCAGGTAAACAAATATAGACATGTAAGATTGATCAAACAACATTAACTGTTCCTTCAATAAAGCAATAAAAGCCAGTAGTACAACAGTGTTAGCTATCCTGTGTATACATAAATACATATTTTCCCCTTCTTTCTTTTCTCATTTTCCTCATCCCAGTTTTTCTTTGCTTTTGAGCAGTTTCCTTTCATTTCACACTATCTACTGTACTTCTTAGGTTTTATTCACTTTTTCAGGTTCTTACATGAGTGAGACAATAAAAATGTTAAAAATTTTTTCATGTATTTATTTGCTATTTGTACTTCTGAGAAGTGTCTATGCATCTTAACTGCCAGTTTTTTATTAAGTCTTTTATTTCAGGAAGTCTATTCTTTCAGTCCCTTTTATATCTATATATTAGGTTGAGAGATTGTTGACAAAAATTATTTTCCCATTCTGTAGGTAGTCTCTTCACTCTTTTGGTTGTTGCTTATGTGGTTTAACTTTTTATTTTGATATGATCCCATTTGTTGATTCTTATCTCTTGTGCAATTTGGGGCTTTGTTCGAAAAGTCCTTACCTAAACCTATGTCTTCAAGAATTTACGTATTTTATTTTCCAAAAGACTAAGTTTTGTTGTTTTAACATTTAGACCTTTGATCTACTTTTATTTTAGTTTAGCAAATGGCTATATATATTAGTCTAGAGCCAATCGACTGCATGTGGATAGCCAGTTTGTCCAGAACTATTTATTTAAAAGGCTATCTTTCCTTCAGGGTATGTCTTTGGCCCCTTTGTCAAAGATCAGATAGCTTTTGTAAGAGGTCTTGGATAAGTGAAGATAAGATTCAGCACAGCAACATTTTGAATAAATTAAGGCTAAAATATGTTTCCATAGATAGTGTGACTTCTCTTGACTTTATATCCTGTATATTTAACCTAGTATTTAGTCTCAGAATTAATGTAAAATTTACATGATTTAACCAATGTATTTTGTATTCAGCTCATGAGAGTTAAAAGTTTTAATAATATTGATTATGACTAGGACTAGGCTATAAATCAAAATCAGTATGGCATCATTATCAATCAAAAACAGTTCTTGAAACCAAATTCATCTTTGGCAAGATTTTAAAAGTCTGGCTACAGTGCTAAGGTACCAGCAGGTTTATAGGCAATTTATTTTTGTTTTCTAAAATATCTATGCACATGTTGGCATAGAAGTGTTTCTCTCCCTCCCCCCCTCCCCTCAGTATATTGTCCAGGCAGATCTCAAACTTTTGGGCTCAAGAAACTGAATCTCTTAATCAGTTTTAAAGCAATTATACTAATGCTACTCTTGGCTTTTAGAAAAGCAAGTTGTATCTAAATAAAAAAAAAGAAAATAGTAACAAATTCAATCAAGGAAGGTTAACTTAATTTCTACCATGAAAATTATAAAACTCTGAAGGTAAAATTCTTTCAGGTGTAATTGAGTCATGCAACAAAACAACAAAAAACTGCCATCTCCAAACCAGGAAAAGTGCCTTCTCCAGAGGCTGGATCTGCTGGCACCTGACCTTGTGCTGTGATAAATAAATTTCTGTTAAGCCACTCTGTTTATAACATTCTACTGTAGCCCCCTGAACAAAGTTTTCCCTAGTCTAATCTACAGTATTATTAATGCGGCCATGGTGCTCAATTTGCTAGAAAAATTCTAGTTGACCCCTAATGTTTCTACATAATAGAAAACTTCCTCCCTCACTTTCACCCTCAAAATAGTCCCAGTTTAGAAAAGTTATTTGTTTCCTTTTGTGTAGAGAACATGAAAAGTTCAGGTACAGTCATCCTAATATCTGCCAGGGTCACACTTTGTGGTCTAGTGAAAGAACTTAGTGAAAAGTGTCTAGGGCTTTCTGGTCAGTTTTCAGTTAAGTAGAAAGTACGAAGCCTGCTGCTGGTAATGGTCCCATGATTTTAGTGTTTCTTCAGCACATCACCGCAAAAGCATCCTGAGAAACGCTAGACTTGTGATATGAATTTTTCAAAAACTTTCTTTTTGAAATTACATCTAAAGAATATGATAGATATTTTTTGAAAACTTAGATTAAGTCTTTTCTCTCATAGCAGGTGAGAGTATCAATAACCTGAAGTAGTCACCCTCATTTAAGAAATACTGAGGGTTAATATGCATCAGTGTCTGTTAGGGTTTGGGTTAGTAGTAAGGAGGGGGAGAAGTAAGAGCAAGAAATCTGGAAACATAGAAATGCCCAGCTATGTATGGTAAAGGACAATGGAGAAAACCAAGGTAAATACATGGATGTTATCAAAATGCTGGGAGAAGCAAGGCTGGGGGTGTAATTCAGTCAAATAGTGCTTGTCTAGTATGCATGAGTCCCCTAGTATTGTCCCCAGCACTACCAAAACAATAAATAATGTTGGAAGAATGAAAACCAACAAAGGATAACTGACTGAAGGATTACAAGTTGAAATATCAGTGCTTACATTGCTTGACAATCGTAACAAACAAATCCATTCACAACACACAGAAACCCAGAATGGAGGCAATGGGAGTAACAGATTTCAATAAATTGGGGATTTAAACAGTGAAAGAAGAAATGGGAACTTAGAAAGCAGAGAACCTACAGGAGAAGTGTAGGCAAACACTGCGGATGGTAAGTCACACCAAGCCTGAAGATAGTTCACGCTAGGACTAAAAAAATAGCTATTCAGATCACTACAGAGACACAGAGGCCTTAAACAGAGGGCTGAAAAAAAAGGAACTTAGAGTGTTTGGGACATGCTTGATCATCTGGAAAAATTATTAATAGATTTCACAGATGTAATGAAGTACTTAATAATTACTAAAGAGTACCTTTAAAAGAATTACCATTAAGGTGATTATAAAGATGTTAGCTGAAGGACAAACAAAATTTAACCTATTATACAGCTTTAGAGAAAAAATTTTAAGAGTTTGGATTTAAACAATAATGTAAAGTCTAATCAGGGTGTAAAAGTATAAGCTGAGTCTAATAAAGTAATGAAGAAAATTAGCTGTGACCCATGACCCACGAGGTTAGATTGCCATTTACCTAAATCAAATGACAGAACACAAAAAGGACTATTCTGCACAAGGAGTTGCAAGCGTAAGCCCCAGAGGTTAGCACAGCCATCCAGGCCCCCACAGACAGTGGCTGTAAAGTGACTCCGGGGTGTCCATTCACAATCTGGGAAGACTCACATAGTTTGAGAAACTTTCAGTTCTCAGGTTCTCATACTCAGCCTGGAACACCTGACCGCTAAGCAAATAACACTGAAATCTGAAGTTTCTCTGCTTTTCACTTGACTAAATGTGCAGCTCTAGGAAGCATCAGAACTAGGTACTGGAGTCACGGAATATGACAAACTCTGAAGTACTATTTTATAATTCATAGTATTCATTTTTAATATAACTTGCTCATTATTTAAAAGCTTTATAATACCTAAGAAAATCCGGCATTTTCTTGTTCTTTGAAGATCTTGGGTGTGGGAGAATGTTGCCATCCTATAAACAGTATTGGAATGTTTTGGATATATTTCCCTATAAATTTAATTTATTAGATTTCTAAGAGTTGGTAAAGCGCTCAGAAAGTTCTATTCATTACAGCCATACATCTCCCTTCTCATAAATTTGCAGGACTAAACTAGCAAATATGTTAAGTTCATAAATAAAATTCTAATGTTTAAGACACATTAATGAATTGTATTTTAGTAGGACAGGTTGTTACTTTTATTTTTAAAATTTTGAAAGTGTAATCTAATAATAAGGTATATTGATTGAACTTAAAGGCTTAAAGAAGGTCAGGTTTTTAAATTTATATCTTTCATTAATCAAATAGACTAAAACTTAAAGTTGTAAGAAATTCTTTTCATATCCAAGAATCTTTAAAACTAAAAAATTCAAGTTAGCACTAAACAAATTTTGAAAATCAGTAACTCCAGAATTACAAAAGTTCGACAATGTATAACAGTTACCTAGACAAAGTTATACAGAAAACAAGAATTAATTTATCTAAAATGGTTACATAAAACTGTCGGAAAAAGAATAAATTCTTAGCAATTTTAACAGAAAGTCAGTAGATCAAAAAATTAAACTGTAACTAATCTTTTGGGAAATATGGATGTTAATGCCAAATGGAGCACCTCTAATACTTGAAAATAATTTACTCTGAGTTGAACAACCAAGGTGGATCAGGAAACCTGTTAGCACAACTTAATTTTTTTATTTAATTACATGAATATATCACCTGCATGAAAATTAATTTATAAGTAGCATGCATTTGATATTACAACTCTGAAATTTTTATTCTATGTGCACAAATATACATGTATATGTTTATATATGTAATGTTATACTAACTAACTTAGGCCAGGCTTGGTGGCACATGCCTGTAAGCCCAGCACTCGGGAGGCTGAGGCAGGAGGATTGGTGTGAGTTTGAGACCAGCTTGGGCTACAAAGTGAGCTCAAGGCCGGCCTGAACTGCATAGCCAGACCCTGTCCCAAAAAGATAAAATAAGGCCAGAGCCGCCGCTGCTGAGTCTGGACCTCAGAACTGCGCACCCCGACGCCCGCCCCACGTGCACTCCCTGTCCCTTTCGGTTCCAAGTTCAAGGTGGCCGGTCTCAAATATCAGCTGCTTGTGAATCCCCGTAAGGAAGAACAGGCTGCCCAGAATAAGACTGCAGTTGTCGGGGTTGGTGCCGTTGGCATGGCCTGTGCTGTCAGTATCTTAATGAAAGACTTGGCAGATGAACTTGCTCTTGTTGACATAGTGGAAGACAAATCAAAGGGAGAGAAGATGGACCTCCAACATGGCACCCTTTTCCTTAGAACACCGAAAACTGTCTCTGGCAAAGACTATGATGTAACCGCAAACTGCAAGCTGGTTGTTACCACAGCCGGGGCGCATCAGCAAGAGAGAGCGTCTTAATCTGGTCCAGCGCACTGCGCACATCTTCCAGTTCACCATTCCCAGCGTTGAGAAGTACAGCCCGCACTGCAAGCCGCTTGTTGTTCCCGATCCCGAGGATATCCTCACCCGCGTGGCTTGGAAGACAAGTGGCTTTCCACACGGTTCAAACCTGGATTCAGCTCGTTTCTGCTACCTGATGGGGGAAAGGCTGGGAGTTCACCCACTGAGCTGCCATGGCTGGATCCTCGGGGAACGCGGAGATTCCAGCGCCCCTGTGTGGACTGGAGTGGAGTGAATGTGGCCGGTGTCTCCCTGAGGAATCTATACCCAGAGTTAAGAACTGAGCGGGAAAAGGAGCAATGGAAAGAGGTTCATAAGCAGGTAGTTGACAGTGCTTACGAAGTGATCAAACCGAAAGGCTGCACATCCTGGGCCACTGGACAGTCTGTGGCAGACTTGGCAGAAAATGTAATGAAGAATCTTAGGAGAGTGCATCCAATTTCTACCATGACCAAGGGACTCTGTGGAATAAGGGATGATGTCTTCCTCAGCGTCCTGGTGTCCTGGAACAAAATGGAATCTCTGATGTTGTGAAGGTGACTCTGACTCCTGAGGAAGAGGGGCACTTGAAGAAGAGCACAGACGCCCTGTGGGCCATCCAGAAGGAGCTGCAGTTTTAAAGTCTTCAGCATCCCCTCGTCGCTGTCTAGGCTGCAGGAGGGTTTGGTTGGAGGTTGTGCCAGTTGTCCTTTTTATCAATGTGTGATTGGAGCAGTACTATAAAGATGGCCTGGGGACAGCATGAGCTTCCCAAAGATAGAAACAGGAACGGCTCACAAAGCCCCGCGGTTCCACCCTGATGCCCAATGGTACTGCACCTGCATAGTCCTGGTTGGTATAGAGTAGCCCACCCTCTCTGAGAGACCACGGCCGGTGCCACACAGGCTCCAGTTGCCCTTCAAACAGATCTGTTACGCTGCTATACAACTTCACCAACCAAGCTTTTCTGAGCTTTTCCCGTTGGTCACAGCCTGGGATCCAGTGTACAAACCCAGTATTGCCTGTCTCATGCATAACTGTTTCAAAGGATTTTGTGTCGTATATTACACATGTCTCAGCAGTGTACATTGCCGTATCATGTAAAAAGGGAAGTTCTACCTGTGAACAGTGCAACCAAGGGTCAGACGTACTGCAGTACCAAATAAACCGTGAGCAGGGACCACTGTTAATGTGAACAAAAAGACAAAAATAAGTAAATAAAATAATTTGGATCTCGGGCTGGGGGAAGATGGAAAGAAAGGGAGGGAACAGAGAAGTAAAAAAGACCAAGCTGTGATACGGATGTGTAGCACTAGTAGCATATAATGACTGTATTTATTATGCATCACAAAAAATACTATAAAAGGGGAGAAAAATAAAATGATTTATATAGTACAATTTTTATTTACAAATGATACATGAGTTTCTTTGATAAAGTCTTATTCCTTTACAGTTAAACTTTTCTAAGCCTCAAATTCCTTATCTTTGTGGCTAATCCTAACTGAATAGAGCTATGAAGAAAACTACAGGCGTTTATGAGGAAAGATTTATAAAGTAAAGTTAATAGTGCTACACAAGTATGGATGTTTATTCTATTTTATAATTATGGTACCTATGTAATATGAAGGTCCTATAGGAGTCCAGACAACTTGTTAAAGGATTTTCTGCTTTTTAAAAAATTAGAACTAAAAAAAAAAATTAGAAATTAGACTTTTATTGCCCCCAAAACAAAGAGAATAAGAGCTGCATACACAGATGATGGATTTCGATGCACCGTGTATCACGAGTGTTATGTAGTGTTTCAGGTTTAAGGCTCAGCTGATCGGCCTCCCCTCCCCTCCACTTGCCTGCACTGGATCCCATCTCCCTTCATGCAGACATACCTGACCGAGAGAATGGCTTAGGATTAGTTGTTCTCCAAGTTCAGATTTTTACCTACAAAAAGCCCATACAAGCTAATAGGGTTGAAAGATTTTATTGATAAAATCTGGGCCCTTAGTGATAGAGAAGTGTTTTATGAGGCCCAAAAGACTACTAGCCCAGCAGCCTCATCATAGAGTTTGTACTGCGAGCCAGAGCGTGGAATGAGTGATGAGGTTGAAGCTTAGCTCTCCTATGTGCACGAAGAGATTTAAAAAAAAAAACCTTTGAACTGCAAGACCGGAAGACACAGACAGCAAAGGACCCCTGATGCAGATAGGCAGCCCTAGATACAGAAGAGGAAAACAAAACCCCTAAGGAGTTTAGGGAATCACTAAGGGAAAGAATTTGTACCTCACCTGGCAGAATGTAAGATTTTTAGAAAAGCCACACACTCCACCACCTAGGGAACTGTGGAACCCTCAGGCAAAAGGACCTGCGGGCAGACTACAAACCAGGCCCAGTGTGAGAGACTGCTTGCTCTATTCCTCTAAAAAAGGGATGGCATAGGGGGTCTGGGGAGAATCAAGGAAACAGATAGAAGTCTGTGGAATTTTTTTGTTTTATTTTACTTTGCCTTGGTTTTTGGTGCTGGGGATTGAACTCAGGGCCTTACACTGAGCTTTATCCCCAGCTCTTTTGCATTTTTTAATTTTGAGACCAAGCCACCCACACTGGAATTGAACCTGCAGTCCTCCTGCCTCAACCTCCCAAAGTACTGGGATTACAGATAAACAGCACCATGCTTACACTGCATGGTTTTGATGAGGTGACTTGTCAGCGAACATGTCCAGGGCTATTCAAACTGGAGATTATGGAACACCTGACAGCCTGGACAGCAGACATGGGGGACACAGCAAGTTGTCTAAGACAGAAAGGGGAGAAACTGCATGCAAAGCACCCTAAGGTCCATGCCAGCGTGACACAGGACAGTACCACCTCCCCCTCCTATACTATGCTGGCTGCATTTAAGTCCCCTCTTGAGAGAAGAAACCAGAAAAAGAGAGAGAGAGACAAAATTCATTAGTATTTATATTGTCTTCTAAGCGACTAGATCACATTCTCCAATAGTAACTAGAATGGGGACCCAAGACCTGAACTTGATTATAAATAAACAAAATCTCATATTTTGCACATCCAAGTTCATAGCTATGAAGTTTGTCACCACCTGCAATAGCGTGATTTATTTGACTTTGTCTCCACAAGACAGATAAGAGGAGAAAGCTATGCTGGTGTTCTGATAATTTGATATTTCTAGTTATCTATGATCCTCTACTCAAATATAAAAACATGTGAGTCAATTGTATTGGAAATTTCTTTGCCCCTTTATTTCATGAATAATGTTCCTATAGAGTCATAACAAATCACAGATATTTAGAGAGAGCATTTCCCTAAAAGCATGGAATACATACCACTGGAAATAAATAAAACAGTATTAGGTGGTACCTGGGCATGCTGTGCTTTATTTTAATGTGTACTGAAAAATATTACTTGCACAATAAATTTTTATCCCATGAACCATACTCCCTAATAGAAGGTCAAAGGAAGTATTTAAATTTAATGATTTAATTCCACCTTAAGTACATTAGTACATAAATAATAAAGTATGTCAATAATGGAAAGATAGAGAAGGAAGAATACCCAGGATTGAAGTCTGTAGAACACTGTACCAAAGTAATGGATGGTGTTGGGAGCCAGAGCTTACCCTTTCCTTCAATTCTCTGTAAACAGTCTCCTATGCTGATTGTATAAATAAGCGGACTGCAGTTGTTGGGCAGTCTTCCTATCAGGAGAGGGGCTCCACCTGACATCAACCTTCTGGTGATTGTATAAATAAATGCGCTGTGCTCGGGCCGTTCCTTTTCTCCCGTCAGGAGAAGAGCTTCACCTGACCTCAGCTTCTTCATTCTGCCTCTTATCTTCATTTCTTTCCATCCTCTACCATCCTCTCCCCAGAATGTCAAGAGTTGTACTGGGAGTGGCAGAGTTGAACACACAATTTCAAAAAAAGAGAAGATACAGATCAACAGACTAAAAGTGAACTAGACTTAGGAGATCTGTATTACTAGGCAGCTCCACAATTGTATAGCTGTAATATTTTGTGCTAATCAGTCTTACTGATCTTCAGTTTATGTACCTATAAGCCAGGAAATGATCCTATATTAAGTAACTCTTAAGATTCCAGTGTTAGGATTCCATTATGTGAGAAACAATCTTTAAAGCATCTTACAGATATCACTCTTATTTCACCACTAGCACTTTCAAGTATGTAATGAGCTTCTTCTGTGTGTCAATGTTCTCGGTGACTCAGGATGCATTAGTGAACAAAAGAGATGAAGATTCTCGCCCTCATGTATCTTACATTTTGCCTCACATTCTGTAAAGTAAAAATTATCTCCACCTTACACAGGAGGAATGTTCAATCAGGGATGTAGGCAATTGTCCTAGATCAAGTGATAGAAAGCAGACTTAGGATTTAGCCTCAAAGCTTCTGATTCACCGATTGTGCTCGTTCTACATTATACACATTGTGAAGGACATAATTAAACAGGGAAACAACTTGGAAAAAATAGACACTGCTGCTAACTAGGAGAGCTATTGGGTAATGTTATCATACGCTCTTATTTGAGGTCCTTGACCATGCTGATCACTTTTTTAGAGACATGAAAACCCCAGAGGAACTAAATAAGGAATAGGTCTTATGAAACAGATGGCCTAGCAGATGGTAGATTGCTCTTTTTCTTCTTGGCACCTCCTGTTGAAAGAATGTGATATGCAGGATGGTGAGGTATATTTGACTTCTTGGGTCTGAACTAGTAGATATTTCTGGAACAGATGCTGCTTCTTTATCCTGAGCTCAGCACATTCATAAGTACAATCTGTAGCATTTCCTTTTCTGTCACTCTTCTTGTGCTGTGTCCAGTTTTATCAACTCTAACTAGAATGTTCTACATGACCTAGAACATGTCAAGAGTTTCAGAACCAGAAAATCACACAAATTATTGGAAGCCCCCAATTTCTTCCAGTAAAATACATGTCAATCAAAATTGGGGGGCAAGTCAGTATTATACTATATACATCTTCCAAGCCACAGAATTTATTAGAGAACAATATGAAGACCACTGAGGTGCTACGGGGGATACAGGGGTGACAAGATATGGTCTTGGTTTTTATAGAATTTACAAGATAGGAGAGGTTTAAGATAAATTATTATTAATTTATGATGCAAGGCAAAATGTGATGACTACCATAAAGGTGCAAAGAAAGAGTTTGGATTTTCAGAGAAAGGCTCACTTACTTCCTCTTGGCTAGCCCGAGAGGGGATGGAGCACAGTGAGGCAGAAGGGAAACACTAAAGGTCAGGCTTTGCAGGAGGATGAAGGGGTTTAGGGATGGAAAGGACAAGAAGGCCTTTCCAGAGTGTGGCTTCAGTGTGGAGGTGAAAAAGCATCAACAGAGTAGTCATCACCTTTGACCAGGATGTATGAAATGATGAGGGAAATGGATTACAAGTCCTTACAGATCAAGACAATTAAGTTTAGATTGCAGCAGGGGATTGCTGGAGGAGTTTGTCAACATGCTTTGTTTTGGAAGATTAGTTTGTCAGGAAATGGAGAGAAACTAATTGTTAAAAGGAAGAAAAATAGACAGCAGGGAGATCAGTTACAAGGCTCTTGTCATAATTCAGAGAAGATATAATAAAGGTCTGAAATAGATCTTGCCCTTATTAGAGTAGGAAAACAGTAAATAGATGTTAAGGAAGTATTCACTGCTTCCCCCACTGGGAAGGAAAAATCTCTATCGTTTATAATAATTACAAACTGAGACCTAAAGTTGCTAGGGAGGCTGACAAATCATTAAACTGTTAGGATCCCTGGTGTTGATTAAGTTTCTCCCTAATTTTATAGATTGCTACATTTTAAAGTTCTATATGCATTTTCTATTATAAATCCATACAGATGTGGCATATATATATTACATGTAGTCTTTTTAAAAATTTATTTTAAAGAAAATAGTACCAAAAAAAGAGCAATAGAAAAATGCAAGCAAAACAAAGCAAGGACATTAAAAATTATATGGGGTGTCAAACCTTGAGGCTTTTATAGCTAAATGGATGCAACTAGAGACCATATTCATAAGTGAAATAAATCGGACTCACATGTGTAAGCATCACATTGTCTCCCTGGTGTAAGAGCATGACAGAGTAAATAAAAGCCCAAACGTACAATAGATAGTAGCAAAGGGAAAGAAACTGCTCAAAGGAAGGAACAACTGGGATGAGCGAAAGAAGAAAAAGGAAGTAGGAAGGCAATATATATATGTACAATCGGTGACATAACTCTACTGCTGGTGTCTGAGGGGAACAGTTAATGATTAAAGTTTTCTCTTTTTTTATATATTTTGATGTATAGTTTTAAAATATATTTTATATACAGACAGTGCTTGACTTACAATGGGTCGACTTAATAACTTACAAGTTTATGGTAGTCCAAAAGTAATGCACACTGAGAAGAAATCATACTTTGAAATTGGATCTTTCCCAGACTAATGATCTGCAGTACATACTCTCTCCCGGTGCTGAACAATGGACTTCCACTCGCTTGCCAGGTCCTTTCTGACTCTTGTCTTGGGCCATGATGGGGCTGGAGAACAAAGGGAGATGGCCTAAGCTCACCTGATGTGACAAATTTGGTATGCACAGGTGACATGTTAACAGTAAACCGAAAATGAGAAAATTTTTTAAAAATTACCTCTGGCTAGTGCCAAAGGGTCACTTAATTTAGCAACTGTTTTTCCTCTCAGTTCATTTAATCATCAAAATCCTATGCAACGTGTGCTACTATGAAGGAGTAAGTGCACACGTGTGTATTTATCCACGGTTCCTGGCTCATAACTCCCGTAGTCATGTTATTTCCTAAATGAAGGCAAGTGAAACCGTTGTTTCTCTTCCTTAAGGCATATCATAGGAGCTAAAATTATACCTTATTCTTTTCTCACTGTATTAGTCCATGTTCTGCTGCTACAAGTCACCAACGAGGTGAAGATACACATTTATAAAGAGACACATCCAGAAAACAGTTAAGGAAGCTGAGAGCTCAAGATTCCACAGCCCCGTTGGTTTGGCCTCTGATGAGGGCGCCTTTGACGGAGTCACTAAAGAACAGAGAAACAGCAAGGGAGCCGGTGGTGTGGAGAAGGAGCCGAGCGTGGGAGAGAGCTTCAGTTTATAACCCACGCTTGTGGGACTAACTGGTTCCCTGAGGATTAAACTAATTCCTTTAGACAGAAGTGTCCCTAGCGGCCTCCTGCTAGGCCAAGCCTCTTAGAGGTTACACCACTTCACACTTCACTGTACTGGGGACCAAGCTCCCAACACACGCTTGGGAGACACAATCAAACCATGCATACACCGTAGCATCTACTTTTCCGTCTTACAGGAGGCTGTAAGAATTTAAGGATAAAGGGAGGGGGAGAGGAGGGAGCAGAGGAAAGATGAAGTAAAGGGATTAAGATGTACAAACTGCCCGGTTTGGCATCACAAAGATGTGCTAATAAAAACACTTCTGATAACACACAATAAGACACTCATTTTACAAAGCGTTCTGTTCCATCCATAGGAGGAAGAGGTGCTGCAAGGAAAGGTCAGGAAGGACCTAAACAGTCAGGCCTTCTGGGTTTCCACAGTCCATTGCCACTTCACTGGGCTCCTGTCCCACCACATCCCCACGTGGTCCCTCCTTCAGTTATACTTATGCCATGAACTCTTCCTAAAAGCCCAGAAGAGGGCTTGGAGGACTTCCAGACAACGGAACATGTGGAGGGCTCCAGGAAGTTAAAGAAGAGTGCCCCTACATACTTGTGAGGGCGCTGCACCCCAACTCCACCATGACAGAAGCTCCTGAGCTCAGAATTCTACTAGGTCTTGCCCTATATATGTGTTCATCTGGCTGTTTACTTGTAGCATTTCAAATATTCTTCAAAATGAGTGAGGAATTATTTCACTAAGTTCTTTTTTTATTTTAAGAATAAAAGAAGAAAGCATATTAACAAACAGACACTCGTTTACAAAATAGCATAAGAACAATACAAACAATACAGAGTTATAGACAAAATGGTAGGAAATCAACAATGGTTGTTGTATTACATGTTGATATCTTCGAAGTGGTTTCACAGGAAAACAAATAGAGACATGCAATAATGATCAAACAACTAATGATTAACGGTTCCTTTGCCTTCTCCTTTCCCACACACTTTCACTGAGTTCTATAAGCCTAAAGAGGTAGTCAATGGGAACTCCAACTTATAGCTGGTTGGTCAGAATTTCTAGAGGCCTGGACTTGTGATTGATTTCCAAAGTTGGAAAAGTCTTGTGGAACTGAGCCCTCAACCTGAGAGACTAAATGCTATCTCCAGCTAGATAGTGTCAGAATGTAATGGAATTGAATTAGTGATTTCCCAACTGGTATCCAGGGCAGAACTGATTATTTGCTGGCTGGTAAGGAGAAATCACCACACATTTGGGGATCATAAAAGTGATCTGCTTTGTGCACACACAGAAGGAAGAACTGAGTTGGTTTTTTCTCTGTCTCCTTTGACAAGGTATAGGAAATGTCCTTCAAAATTTGAATTACTTACAGTTTACATTTTGTACCTCGGCTAGCTGTTGAGGCATCATTCAGTTTCATTGGACCCATGGTTCAATTTACCTTTAGTTTTACACAACCTTGTAACTATTAAGACAGCTTTGTCTACCTCACTGGAATGTTGCACATTCATTTATTTTCAAAACCTGTCCATGAACGGAATTGGAATTAGATGTGCATCTCACTTAAATTTGAAGAAATGGAGAAATACAGCATCAAATGACATGTTTCCTCCCACACAGCAGCACCGCAGTGCTGAGCTAGCCTGGGCTGTTCTCATCTGCCCTCCTTCCTTTCTATAACTTAAATCCTGAGATAATTTCACCTTATTTTGTGACTCAGACTCTGACTACAACAAAAAGTAGAATACTTCAGAATATGAAACATTGTTGAGAACATGGCCTCTAGAACAAGGTTACCTTGATTCAAATCTTCACCTCATTATTTATTGGCTTTAGAAGTTTAGACAATGTACTTGTCTCTGCTTGCCTCAGTTTCCCCCTCTGTCAAAAAACTGAGGTTCAAAATTGAATAGGCTTTTATTAGCAACTCATGAATCAGGTATCATGCCATTATAAAAATACAAAGATGCTTCAAAACTGAACAGAGGAGGTAGGCTTTATACACAGACCAAAAACTAGGCTAAGCTAGGCATGGTGGTGCATGCTTGTAATCCCATCACTTGGAAGGCTGAGGCAGGAGGATTGCTGCGAATTCAAGACCAGCCTGGGCTACAAAGTGAATTCAAGGCCAGCCTGAATTGTACAGTGAAACCCTGTCTCAAAAAGACAAAAAAAAAAAAAAAAGCTAGGAAAAGCAGAAACAAATTAAAGGTGAATTTGTAGCTGCAAAGTTACTTTCCTTATATGGTTAAAACAGAAAGGACTTTCTTAGGTTGGCTTAGGTAAACTGAGCCCTTTCTGACTGGTTGATGTAAATGTTCTGGTTTGCAGAAAACTGGCCAGTTTTAGAGCTCAGTGTAATTATGTGCCACATAGCATACATCACTCCATTCTGGGTCGGTCTGATTGTTGAAGCCTAGTGTGGGAACTTAGTCTGAAATGATGGATTTTCACACATACATATAAGGACCATGTATTGTGTGTATAAGGTCTTTAACAGTGTCTGGAACATAGTGTACTTATTTTGCTGTACAGCTAGCTTTATCATGAGGGAAACCATTTAAACATCAATGGCATTATAGGTTAACTGATTTTGTCATTTTAGCCCTTGTTGAATTTCTGGCCACTTGTCAAAAAATTGGACTGTCTATGATTACAGGGTGAAAATTGGGCAAGTAAGCCTTTGATGGTGTCAGCTCTGCCTGTGTAACCCAGCTGTCATCAGAGTTCAACCACATTTGAGTTGCAGAAAACTAGAAAAACTACCCCTTATCCAGAGTGGTATATGATATCCAGCAACCTCTGTTAATCCCCCTGACAGCGCGACTTCCAGACGGCGATTTTCATGGGTCCCTTCCTATAGCTATTCTCTTCTTTCTGTCGGTATAGAACAAAATACAGCACTTTGCCAAGTTTCCTTGGGTACACGCTCTTCAAGCAACTCATCTGAGGCATTTTTTTTCTTTTTTGGCTTTGGGGGGGCGGTTCTGGGAATCGAACTCAGGACCTTGTGCTTGCCAGGCAGGCACTTGTACCCCTGAGCTATACCCCCAGCCCCATCTGAGCTATGTTTATCTGGCAACCTTAAGGTTTGGGTTCATTGTGGTGTGCTCCATATCCTTAAATTCACACTATCCTCAATAGGCTGTCCACTGAGGGATTATATAGAAAAACAAAAAATTACAAGGGAAAAACTTATTCATGGGCATTGTTAAATCGTGAACTGTTCCAAAGCTGCAGTTTGCTTCTTCAGGGTCTGCCTTCCTCAGCCTCCCGTCAGTCCAGCTTGGCAACCTCTCGACACAATTATCTTTACCTGCTTCTCCCTCTTTCTCTCTTTCTGCTCACCCATATGCTGAAATCCTCATGCATTTCTTAATCAAAATATTTTTCCTCAGGCATCATCTTCTGCTTGACAGAGCAGTTTGTCAAGGTGTTTTTCTAAGCAAAGCAGTTCCCTTCACAAGAGGAACCCTGATGTCAGCTAATAAAATATGATTTTCTCTGTTACATTTATGTAACATATTTTGTACCCCAAAATGTAAGTTTAAACATAGACTTAATTTAACCTATTTCACAAAAACTTCTCCAGCTTTGCGTAGTGGTTTTCAGGAAATTCAGAGGATCCCATCATGGGTCTGGTTCTGGAAAAATTCTGCTTTTTTTAGCCACCACAAAGACAAAGTCAAGAGGGCTAAAGATGTAGAAGAAGTCAAAATGCTGTAAGAGTTCAGATTCAGAGGAACCGTATCTTAAAGGAACAAGGAAAACATCTTCAGGAATTACTCATTCCATGTTCAATTTAGAAGTAGCTGACTGCCAGTCAGCTATTGCTCTAGCAATACAAGGTAGAGGAGTAGTTTATGTCTCTTTCAGAGACTATAAATTCTTGGCTCATAAAGAACTAAAAACTTTGCCATATGTCAATTCCATGTAATTCCTGCATTCCACACCTGTAAATAAGGTAAAGTGATGGTGATTCTTTGAGGCATAACATACACCTTAAGAAGAAAGTCAAATGAGCTAGCCAGGAAGCTGTAAACAGAAAATGATACAACTGTGAAATATAAAAAGGTCTAATTAAGTCTTTATTTGATTAGGTTATGTGATTTTTCAGTATTTTGTCCAAAGGTTGATCAAAATGAATTGATTTTGCTAAATCAAGAGGACACTAAGAGGAAAAAAACAGCTCTGTCTGTAATCAGCTAGAAGTAGAAACCAAGTCTGTGATTACAGGGCAGAGAAGACGGAGCCACGCGAAGCACTGAGAAGCAAATGAGGTCATTAATCTTGCGCCTACTGAAACAAACACTGTTTCTAAGTGAGTTTTCTATATAACTCAGTATCACTGATGCTGATTTTCTGTACAGATTTTTAAAAGACTTTCAGATAGTCGATCCATCCCCTCCCCATAACATCAGTGAGTGGCTTCTTGCATATGCAGAGTATCTCAGAGATAGAAAGGGTTATAGCGGTATGCTTTTCACTAAAAACAGGCATTTCTTCTTCTAAAACAATTCTATCAGGTGGTGAGTTAGCATTCATACTTTCAACACGCTTATTAAATGGCCCCCCATAATTGTACTACGCTAGGAGTTTGTTGGACTTTAGCAAACAGATAGTCCCTGCCATCCTAGGGCCCATCCTTTAGCAAAGAAAGATGTAATCTCATACCAAGACACCCCATTTGTTTTTGGAATGACTCTAAATATTAAAAGATTGTTCTTTATTGAACTAAAACTCCATCCTCTTAAAAGTTTTACCCAAGGCATGCCTTCAAAATCATGAGGTTTTTGAAAGTTTACTACGTCAAAGTCACTCAAAACTAAAAGTTACTATGACAGGGCCAAATACACAGGACCTTGTGAGCTACGACTAACAAATTCATCCTTAATTGTCAGCATTTTCAACATACTGAAAATATTTTATGCAGAAACATGTTCAGTGGAGATTTTAAAAATACTGTCCTGAACAAGAAATGTTAAAAAAGATGGCTTTTGGCAATGCACACATGCACACCTAGAGACCACTATGTAAGATACATATGCTAATTTGCTTGATTATAGCAACCTTTTATTATATATGTTAAAATACGATGTTGATGCTGGGCACTGTGGTTCACACCTATCATCCCAAGAGGCTAAGGCAGGCTAATTGTAAGTTGGAGGCTGACTGGGAATCTAGGAAGACTCTGTCTGAAACCAAACCCCCAAGAAAAATAAAGCATGATGCTTTACATCATATACACATGCAGTAAAAATAAAATGGCACATTTGCTCATGAAATATTATGCATTTATTTTTATTTAACTAATGTTTATACATGAATATTTAATTTTAATATAGAGAATTTCATAGAGTAAAATACTTAATGTGAGAAAAATTCTACAGAGACAGACCAGTGGCATATGGAACCCAAGAATTAACCCCTATTCTGTCCTGGAATTTCACTACAAAGACAGGAAAGTAATTTCTAAAGTCACAAAATCAAACAGAAGAAGACTAAGGGAGAGAGTGAGAGAGGAAACAAGAGACAATAAGAGAAAAGTCTGAATTTGGAAGGTCATTTTTTTAATGGAATCAAAAAAGTGATTGAAGGAGCCAGAATCCCAGCTGATGCTCACCAGTGTGACCCGGAAGAATTCCGAAACGGGAAGGCACAGTGAAGCGACAGTCACAAAGGAGACCGGAAGCCAGATGTGCTGGGTTCTGCTCGTACGTGTGGATGAGCACGCATATACACATCTGTAGAGAGACAGGTTTACTTTTATTTGATCATATTTTTAAATGGGGAACCATAAACCGAAATATTTTTAAAAGAGAAATGCCTTCAAAATTCTGAAGAAGAAATACTTCCTGCCTAGTCCTGGTGCCTCGAAGCTACCAATAAGAATGAAGGTAAAATGAGGACATGATCATATTTGTAAAGTCTCAGAATTTTTACTTGTGTTAATCATTCCTCAGAAAGGTCCAGAAGGATGTGTCCCACTAAAACAAGAGAAGAAACCCAGAAGTAGCAAAACAGGAAATTCAAAAAACAGTACAAGATGATGATGGTTCCAGGTTGACTGTGAAGAACACCAAGGAGCTGGCTGAGCAGCAGGCTCAGAGAGAAACAGATCCCAGCGGGAGGCTGAGGTCAGGTGACTCTAGAAGTGCCCCTCAGACTGAATCTGGTTATGTCACCAAGACAGATGTGCAACTAGGGGCTGGTTTTGTACCTGAATGAGCTGATGAGCAATTTATCTAATGACACGTACACTAAAAAGTGACCAAATGAAAATGCTTCCACAAACCACAAATCTTTTCCAGAAAGGAGAAAATATGACTACAGCACACTGAAGAACTGGGCTAGGTATAGTGTGTACATAATCGTCATCATAACATAGACCGTGAGCATTTATTGGACAAAGATTTGTGACATAATATAAGGAGACAGCGAAGTGGATACAGTGGTGGGTAAGTAGGAGACAGTGAATGGGAGAGTAAATTCTCACCTTCCGTTAGTGGAAGTCAAGAGAGCTAAAAACAAAGTCATATAATCAGAATTAAAAAACTGCTTTAAAAATACAAAGGTACATTCTGAAAGAAACAGCTTAACAAGTCAAAAATTTACTTTTGTGGATTAGAAGGAATAAAGCAAGGAATTGTGTGTAAGACTTAAAATTGATAAAATGTCATTAAAATAAATATTTCTGGGTTTCTTGGACTTAAAAATTAAGTGTAGCTATGTGTGGTGGTGGACATCTGTAGTCTCAGCTATTTGAGAGGCTGAGGCAGGAAGGTCTGCAAGTTCAAAGCTAGCCTGAGCAACTTAGTAAGAGTTTATCTCCAGATAAAAATAAAAAGATCTGGAAGTGTAACTCATTGGTAGAGCCTTGCCTAGCATGAGCAAGCCTCTGGACGTTACCCCTTCTCCTATCACACACACACACACACACACACACACACACACACACACACACACATCAATGTTAGATCCCACCAAACAAAAGACACAATCAAAAAATAGGCAACTGAAGTGAACACATGTTTCTCAGAAGGAATACAAATTGCCAATAAATGCATGAAAAAATGTTCAATATTCCAGGTCACTGAGAAATGCAAATTAAAACAACACTGAGATTCCAGTTTACTCCAGAAAGAATGGCGATCACCCTGAAATCAAGTAATAACGAACGCTAGTGAGGCTGCTGGGGAAAAGGAGCCCTTCTACACTGCTGGTGGGAATGTAAACCAGTACAGCCACTATTCAAATCAGTACGCAGATTCCTCAAAAAATTAAAACTAGAAATTCCATTCAACCCTGCTATTCTCCTCGTAGGTACCTTGTGGAGAGATTTAAAGACATCATATTGCAGTCATATGTGCATACCGAACTTTAAAGCAACAGAATTCATCATAGCTAAACCTTGGAAGTGGCCTATCTGTCAAACAACAGATGAATAGATAAAGCAAATGTGGTAATTATACACAATGGAGTACTATTGTGCCGTACAAAAGACTAAACTTAAGTCGTTTGTAGGGAAATGGGTGTACCTTGAGACCATAGTGTTAGGTGAAATAAGTCAAACACAAGTTTAAACACTGCATGGTTTCTTATATATGAGAAATTCAAAATATAAATAAAGAGCAACACAAAAGATAGAGAATAAGAAGCAGGAAGGTAGATCTTTTAAAAATAGAAAGGAGACTAAGAGGCGGGGAGGAGATGGGGAGAGAAGGAGATAAAAAGTGAACCGATAAGTGTTATGTACATGTACCAATTCTCCATGAGCAATATAATCCTTAGGCACCAGAAAGAGACTCATATAAAATTAAAATGGGAAAAAATTCAATGTAAAGATGGCCCTAAATATGTAACATAGACTACCTAAAAATAATGGCAAGGAATGTACGCAAATTCCCGTATGTTGTATATAGGTTAAATATCACATATCTGAAATGCTTGGGACCAGAAGTGTCTCAGATGTTAGACATCTCAGATTTTGAAGTCTTTGCACTTCCACAATGAGAGATCTTGGTGATGGAATCCAAGTCTAAACATGCGATGCATGTTTGATTCATTTGAACTTTATAACTTGAAGATAATTGTAGAAATGGTGTTAGTGTGCCTGCAATTTGACTGAAACCTGTAGTGTTAAGGTCACATGTGAATTTTCCATTTGGGGCACCATAGTGATGCTCAAAAACTCAGATTTTGGAGCATTTTGGATTTTAGCTTCTTTAATTATGGTAGCTCAACCAGAATTGTAGTTACATGTGTTGTTACAGTTTTCTGGGCTCTTTCAACTCTAATGAGTATGCATAACTAATATAATGACAAAACTTAATTAAGTAAAGATTCAAATTGGGCTTGACTTGCTCTTGGAATCCCTGATGTTTCCAAATAATTAATACATTTTCCTATATATACAAAATTATTTTCAGTCTTTTCCAGAATTGCTCCTGAAATTAAGTTCATTACTCCAGTCGTAGAAAATACAACGCTGTCAGTCACATCACAGTACAATCACACACACATCAATATACACACACATCAATACACACACACACACACACACACACACACACACACACCTTTACCAACTGAAACAACTCTTATCTCTCTCTTCATCCTTCTCATCCTCATTCCTCACGTCATTTCAGAGATCACAAATAATCAACTACACCCACAAGTTAAGAAAGGAGTGCTCGTGCACTTTTGCCATGGTTAAATGTTTAAATATCTGCATCATCTGAATTTTTTTCTCTTCAAATTTACATTACTAACCACAGTGTGGTTCCGAAGAGAGAACATTTCTTATTTAAATTGTTTATTTTATCTAGGGACTTTAAAATATCAAATATGTATCATTACTGCTTTCAGTTTACCCCTCATTTCACCTCCTACC
This sequence comes from Dinomys branickii, assembly GCA_004027595.1. Taxonomy (NCBI): domain Eukaryota; kingdom Metazoa; phylum Chordata; class Mammalia; order Rodentia; family Dinomyidae; genus Dinomys; species Dinomys branickii. Next base: position 78,040 of record PVLD010004332.1, read on the forward strand.
ATCACCTGAGCTTAGATTCTTAGCAGTGCACCGCAGGGTCACTGAACTGGCCCTCAGCTGGCTCCCTGGGCGCCAAGGCTTCCCTTGCCAAACAGTTACGCAGTCGCGGCAGTCCCTCCAAAGGACTCTGTTTTCCTCCCTCCGTTATCTCTCTTCTGATTCTGACTCTCCTTCCCCTCCTTTATCTGCCGGTGAAAATACTGTTCGCTCCAGCTCAAATTCCCCTCCATTAACGTTATTAATTCTCACAACTCACCATTATAATCACCCTTGCTTTCTTACTTCCAAAATATTTTTTGTAACTGTAATATTGTTCCTAAATCAGTCTGTTTGAGTTTACACATGATCATAGAGTCATGGAAAGCATCTGGTATAGCGCTTTTCTCATAGCGGGGGGGGGGGCTAAATGTTGAATTAAATTTCAGCTCCAAAGATACAGCACTGGATAAAATAAAAAATATCTGAACAGAATGAAAGTAGGACTGATAAGAAGATTCTAGAGGTATTGTAACCCTGATTTTTACATTTTTTTTCTATTTTAAGGGTGTTTATCTTGTAGGCAATCGACAATTGCTTAAATTTCAAGATCCTATCTGCTACTTAGTTGAGAGAGATTGTGAGTTCATGTTGTCTCATTTATCTTATTTTCTTGGGCTCGTTTTTGCTTTATATTAAAACCATTTTTTGGAATATTATTCAGCTGTAAAGAAAGACAATCTAGGGGCTTTTATAGGCAAATGGTCACAATTAGAGACCATACTCATAAGTGAGGTAAACCAGATGTGCGTGTGCAAACAGCATATAGTATCATTAGTATAGGAACCTGGAGGTGAGAATATAGATCGGGAGGTATGAAGGGAGACTGCTCAAGGGTAGAGAGCAATCGGGATGAAGGGAAGGAGAGGAGGAAGAGGGGGATAACTGAGTAGGTATGTATGTATGTGCAGGATGGCTGACATGGTTGCACTGTTGTCTCATGTCATATTGATGTGGGAAACAATCAGTGATTAGTTGTTTGATCAACCCTGTATGTCTGTTTGTATTGTCCTGAGTATACACTTTGAAGCTACCGATGTGTAATACAACAACCATTGTTGATCCCCTGCCACCTTATCTGTAGTTCAGCCTTTGTACTGTTCTTGTGCTACTGTGTGTATGTTTGTTAGTGTTTTTGTTCTTTTACTTTTAAAATAAAAAAAATAATAATAATTTTTAAAAGTCACGTATATCCTAAATAAATAAACAAATAAATAAAACCATTGTTTCTTTTATTTAGAAAGAAGAAAATTAATCTGTCTGCTGAGGTGAATCATGCCTTAGATAAAGGACAAGTCAATGCCCAGGTAGCTGTAAAATTCCATTGCTGCAGCCCATTTCCTCATGGAACATTTTAGGAAACGAAAGGAAATTAGTGCAAAAAGCCTCCCTCACCTTATCACGTTTTTGGGCATTCAACAGAACATGTAAATCGAGGAGAAAATTACACTTAAAAACCTGAGTTAGTTTTACAGAACTGACCAGAGCTCTAGCATGGAAGTAAAGGTGAACACAAAGCACAACTTAAAACCAAGAATCTCAATAAAGATCCCATGACTGAACACTTTAAACTTGGGACCGCCAGAGTCCAGGAGAAACATTCTGTTTTCACTTTATGAACTTCTACAAAGATGTGATGTTTGAATGTGGTAGACTTAATCCACTGAATATTTCCTAGACATTTTAATAAATTTTCGGTAAGAGTTTACATTATATTTTTCATTTCTTCAAATAACAAATTATAATATAGTATTTCTCTGAATGATTGTTATAACAAATGTTCAGAACATTCTCAGTTTGTTCATTGATATATTAAGTATCAGCCAGGATCTTCAGAGACATAGAAACAAGAATACATATGTGCATATATATATACATATATATATCCATACACAGAATAATTATATACACTACATACATTCTCTTGGAATGCGCAAGAGCTTTTAAGGAATTGGTTGACATGTTTATGGGGGCTGGAAGTATAAAATCCAAAGGTCAATCTGGCCAGCTTAACACTCAGGCAAGATTTGAAGTATTAGTCACAAGTCTAAAATTCATGGTAGACCAGCAGGCTGTAAACTAAAGCAGGATCTTTATGTTATAAACCTCACATAAAATTCTTTCTCCAGAAAACCTCAGTTTGGGCTCTTAAGACCTTCAACTAATTAACTAAGGCCCACACATAATATAAAAAGCAGTTTGGCTTACTGAAGACCAACTGATTTTAAATCTTAATCATATATCCAAAATACAGTAGTGCTTCAGTTCACAAACCTAATTTGTTTTATGAGTTTCCAGAAGATGGCCATGTTTGTGTTTGTGGGGGGAAGATGTGTTTGTCACCAGAAGCAAAATTTTGTCAGACAGTTTGGCTGAGAACATAACTGGAAACAGAAATTTTTAATGAAACACGTAGTGCCATACATTCACAGTGACATCTACACTAGTGTTTAATCAAACAGACCCTTAGGAACAGACCCTTAGGAAGAACTCAATACAGATGATTGCATGACAGCTAATTTTATGTGTGAACTTGCCTGGGCACCATAGCCTAGCTAAGTTGGCACATAAAATTAGCTGTCATATGGTCACCAAATATTTATGGAGTACTTCCTAAGGGTATGTTACTACTCCAGATCCTAACTCTCCTCAAGTCCTCACATTATCACACGGAAGCCAAGTGCACACAATTATATGACAATGTGAAAAGTGCGAAGCTAGATCACTAAAAGGGGGCACATACAGGGAATCAGCTTCAGCTGTACCTGCTGTAACACCAGGAGGGAAAGGTACTGACGAATGAGAAAGAGTTACAAAGTCAAATACAAAAACGATCTGCGTGGAAAACAAACACACAGGTACATTCGGTTCATCCGGAGCAAAGGGACACAGGCATCGTGAAGGCAGAAAATTGAGCTGAACGAGTGTTCCAAAGCACAGAGCACTTTACATGGCCAAAGCATCTGAACCATCCCCTGAAGGGTATGAGAATTCACCTAGAAGTTATGCAATCAAATTGGCATATCAGAAAGATAACTGGCTGCTGGGCTAAGAATGCTGTACTGGAAGAATAGGGTAGTGAGTGACATAAACCAGAGATCAGACTGGAAATTGTCAGAAAACAACTGAAAATGTTTCATAGTGAAGTGAAAAAGTGCAGATGCATAAGGAGATTTTAGGAAGACAAAGCAATAGAAATCAGTGATTAACTAAATGCTAGCTAAGAGAGACAGAAGCCTGTGTGGTAATTTTAGGTTTGGAGTTTGGATAAATAAGATCATGCTGGCGCCACATCATAAATCTTGGTTAAGGAGATAAAACGTGGTGTATAAGGAACAATGACCTGAATGGAGGAAAGGAAGCACAGGCTAACTCAGCAACCATGGCAACTTGGATAAAACAAGTTCACAGAGTTCTCCCTAAAACTTCTGAAGTTCCCTAGACACAGTCAGCCCAAATTTTGTGCAAAATGCAATATGATGCCTATTACCTAAAGTAAAACTTGTAAAGAAACACCCCCAAATTATGAAAGGATTAGGTAATAAATAGGACAGTAACTAGCTTCTTGCCCAGAATTTGCTTTTCCTCTGTTTTGATTTATTTGTTTGCTTTTTTTTTTTTTTTTGGGTACTGGGAATTGAACTCAAGACCTCCTGCTTGCTAGGCAAGCACTGCACCACTGAGCTATATCCCTGGCCCTTGCCTAGAATTGGAAGATAAAATTTCCCTCAGATGATTAAACAGCAAAAATAACACATAATGAAGCATATCAGAAATACGTAAAATCTTCAAGAAACAGAATACCAGCTGTTTAAAAAATCTAAACAATGTGTTTGTAAAGCACATTAGAGTTAGAACTAGAACTATTAAAACTGGAGCAGAAATAAGGTGGCATTGAAAAAGTAAACATAGGCAGGGTCCATTCAAGCACTAATCCAAGAGCTTGCCCACTGAAAAGTCAACACCTGGTCTTCTGAATTCTATATTCACACTACTAAGAAGCATGAATCAAGCTATTAAAATCTAATTTAAAGAGACACCCACAGAGTGGAGGAATTACTCCTGGTTCTTCTTTAGCACAGTAGGGTAACTGCTGCTTAAAACAATCTACACCATCTTTCAAAATAACTGGAGGAGTACAAAACTCTCAATACAGAGAAATGATTACTGGTTAAAGATATAGAAATGCTTACATTCTTGATTTAATTCTATGTACATTCTATGCTTATACTGAATTACCATAATGTACCCCATAAATAGGTACAAATATTATGATTCAGTAAAAAAAGTGTTCAATGCAAAATTCAAATTAAATCTTCTTTTCCTCTGATTACAGACCCTTTTACTAGGTCACAAGTTTAAATTTAGCTCCTCTGGTAGATACTGATCTTTACATTTTCCAAACTGTTCTTTTCACCAGACCTCTGCACTCCCCCCTGCTCCGTGCCCTTACTCCAGCCACGCAATTTCCACAGAAACTGCCGTTTTCTTAAAAACTCAGCCCCCAGTTACAGTAGAAAACAATGGGAGACAGAGCCAATGAACCAAGAAAAACGGTCCCGATGGCATCATCTGGGCCCTTGAACCAAAGTACACCTGAAACCCAGTCAAATCTCCCCGCCTTTTAAATTACTTACGTTATTAAATTTCTCACTTAGTTTGTGCCAGTGCGAGCTTCATTTTTTGGAGCTTGTAAACTGTCAGGCTAGACCCCAACTAGCAACTGAGGCCACCAGGACAGGCAAGATTGAAGCAAACAGCGATATCTTTAGCTCAGGCTGGGTGCAGCTTGGCCAAGGGTGAGAAAGCCGCTGGCCTCGAATAAAGGCAGGGGGCCTACTTCATAGACTGTTTTAGGTATGGAAGGGAGCAATTCCAGTGAGGAAGATGGAAACTTTAAGTTTCTCAGGGTGACTGGTGAGTCTCGTGCCTCCAGCGAGGGAAGTGCAGGAGCACATATGCACATTACTGACTTACAGCGTGGCGTTCTGTAGACTTACAGGGTTTCCTGTAGGCCTGAGAACTAGGCCTGGGAACCATCCTGATAAACGGATTTACTCAGTCTCTGGAGCTGAGTGAGGGGCTTCTGTTTGAACAGACTGATGGTTGTAGTTTTTTCTCTTCAAGTTGGTCAGGGTACAATGCAAGGACCTAAGCCAAACTAGAGTCCCAACTGACACAGTGCTTCATTACATAATAAAAGGGACACACAGTGCCTAAGCTAGCCCATGAATTTTAAGTTCTGCAGACTATGAATTATTTCTGCATTTATAAAAACAATTAACTTAAAATACACAATATCAAGGTAGGACTATAGTTAATAAAGCAATCCAGAATAACCTTCACAGCCCATTAAAGTTTAAAAACAGCCAACTAAAAAAGACACTTTTCTTTCAAATGATGTTTTTCTTACTGTGCACTAGAACCTCAGAAAGCTTTTGTCTGTGTTATTTGCCAGGAAATGGGGATGACTTTCATTACCTAAGTGTATTTCTAGTTGGTATAGTTTAGTTTCCATCAACTATGTCTATGAGGAATCACTGAAGTTGACCATCAGTCTATGATCCCACAGTCTGAGATGGGAGTGAATCTCAGTGTGAAATCATGCAGAGTGACTGGGAGATGGTGAGTGTGACCCTCAGAATACTTTTTTAGCAACTAGAAAAATCAAACATTTCTGAAGGTTAAGAATGCCACCACCTCCCGCAGGTTGCTCATTTTTTGTTTTGGTTTTAACTTTTAAAAATGACTGCAATCTCATAATTGAGTTACTAAACATTCATAAACCCAAGTCAGAGACAGAATAGATGACGCCCAAAAGTGGAAAAAATAATACTAATGAAATTTAACTTAATTATGCAGCAAAATGTGCTTATGAAAGCATAGTTCAAAAACAAAATAAATTATGCATGGAATTGAGTTATGTTATGCTCTGATAGCAAAACCATAATGTCTCATAGAGTTCACAACCAGGAAGTAGTAAGTACAAAAAAAATTATATTTGGCAATGATTAAAATTTACTATAAATATTTTGACTATTTTTGACAATGATTAAAAGTTACTATAATTTTAATGAAAACTTTTCTCCAATTTGTTTTCCCCTTTTCAAATTGCGATAACACAAACTTATGACTCTATAAATTTGCTTGAAGTCATACATCATGATTTTAAATCAATATTCTGTAAACCATGGAGAGGTTTTTATATTTCTCTAGGCAACCCCACACAATAAAAAGTAACAACATAAATAATGAGGTCATTCTAAAACTTTATACCACGGACAGTTCAGCTCAGTAAGGTGACAGCAGACAGAAACTGGGGAGGCTTCTAGCAAGAATAATGTGCCTATACCATCATCCTGGGTCAGAGCACAGGCCATTTAAACTATGTCAGAGCAGATCGTCAAGGGAAAATGATGGGCGAGTGTATTTTTAACAGAGGGAACCAAATGGTTCCCAGTGAGAGAGATGTTCTCCCCAGGGAACATTTGACTATGTCTGGAGATATTTTTGGTTGTCACAAGAGAGTGTGTACTCTTGACATAGAGTGGGTAGAGGACAAGGATGTGCTAAACACCCTAAATGCACAGGGCAGCTCCTTCCCAGCACAAACATCCCCTGGGCAGAAATGTCCATAGTGTCAAGGTTGAGCTAAGGGGAGGAGTGTGAGCATGCTTGAAGGACAGTGCATTGGTTATGTACTGGTCACCTATTAGTTATGCATAAATTACCACGAACTTAGTGTTTCCATGAAACACCACACATTCACTATCTCAGCAAATTTCTGAGAATTAGTAGTCTGGCCACAGATGATCTAAATCTTCTATTCAAGGGCTGTGATCTGTTTAGGAGGCTACAAGGTTTGGGAGTCTCTTCAGAGGCTTGCCTGAGGAAAGATTTGTTTCCAAGCTCTCATAGTGGTTAGAAAAGAAATCACTTGCTTACAGATTCTCAAGTTGAGGCCCTCAGGTTTTTGGGTTGCCAAAGGCTGCCATAGGTTTCTTGCCATACAGTCCTTACCACAGGGTAGATTGCAGCACAATGCCAGGAGTGGTGGCACATGCCTGTAATCCCAGCACTTGGGAGGCTGAGGCAGGAGGATCCTGCACATTTAAGGCCAGCCTATGTTATATAGTGAGTTAAAAATTAGCCTGAACTACATAGTGAGACCTTGTCTCAAAAAACAAACAGATAAACAAAAGAACTTTGCAATGGACAGCAAGGCACAGGTGCACACCTATAATCCCAGCATTCTGGGGAGCTGAAGCAGGGACGTGGCACGTTTGAGCCCAGCCTGGGCAATTTCGCAACTTAGCAAGATCTTGTCTTAAAAAAATAAAAATAGAAATAAAATAAAAATAAATGACTGGGAACATAGCTCAGTTCAAAGGCCCTGATTTCAGTACCCACTCCACACACACACACACACACGAAATCAGCAAAGGAAAGATTCTGTTAGACTCTGTAAAACATTTTTAAACATAACTGGCAAATAGAAGTGTTCAACACATAGTTGTTGAATTAAAGTAAAATAAACACCAGGTAATTGAATAATTAATTAAGCATCTTAATTACTGAGTAATCTGAAACCTTCATAGATAAAATATATCTGGTGTACATTTAAACTGAAGGCTTTCGATAAAATAGAGTAGAAAAACCATTACACATACAATTATCAATCAATAAACTAGAAAAAGGCATTGTAAGGTCAAATAAGAAGGATAATAAAAAAGAGACCTAATATCCATTCAAGCTTTTCTGTGTACCACATAATTTTCGACATTATTTTGAATAAATAAATGCTCATAACAAACTTCATTTTGCAGGTCCAAAACATGAAACTCTGGAATTTGTGTGATTTGCACTTCTAGAAAAGCCTCCAAGGAATATATATATATATAAGCTTAATGTAATCTTAATATATATCAATATATTATATATATTAATTAAGACAGTTATACAGCTAGTTTCTCTTAGTTTATTCAAAAGAAAGGTTTGTGCTAATATTGTTCAGACAATATCTCTTCTTGTACTCTGAGTAACTACTATAAAGATAGCAATACACCATGTATTAATTATTGTTACTCTCCTATTAGCCTGTTTTGAACCTGTTTTATTGTTATCTCTATTTTTTTCTCTTTAAAATAAAAAAGAAGCCTTAAGACTGCCCTTCCAGAACACTGGAGTAAAGAAATCAGCAGGTCCTCACCCGAAAGGGAAAAACAATTTAACTGCTAAAACCCGAAAAAAAAAAAAAAACTGGCTAAAGTCTTTTGCTTAAAAGAACAGATAAAAGAACATGTACTTTTAAAACAGTGCATTAGTTACCTAATTACTATCTATTTGTTATGTCAAAATTACCACAAAATCATCAACTTAAAACAGCACACATTTACTGTCCTATTAAACTTAGGTGGGTCAGCAATATTATTTCACAGATTATTTCAATTGTCTTAAGAACATACAGCAAGTAGTGAAAAGCTCGTTAAAGAAAATCTATTAAATTTCAGTTTTAAAAAAAGCAAAGGAGCGTGTCTTCCAATCCTAGTATGCTCCCCTTGCTAAGACCAGCTTTGTAGTACAAAGGCTCCAACCCAAACATTCTACTTCAAGGTTATGCAGCCTCGAAGGCAGGAGTTTCTTCTTCTCCCGAAACCTTAGGTTACATTTCACCCCAGACTGCCAGTATTTCTCAGCCCAGCGTGCCCTGAAACTGCTGCAGAATCTCTCTTACAGGCAGCTGCGACTCAAAGCCAGGTCCTCTTTCCCCACCTGCTTCCCTCAGAGTAGATCTACACCAGGGTCAGTGGCCAGGAGTCCTAGAGCGTGGGTACCCCTGGCCTGGCATTCACAGCGCAGAGGCCCCACACAGGAGAGCAAGACGAGACCAGAACCGCCACCGCTTCCCCGTGCCCACTCTAAAGTCTCGGTGTCATTCCAAGAAAAAGCCTTCTGAATCCTTGACTGTCGCTCAGGAGTTCTGTGCAGAGGAAAGGCAAGCCAAAGGACACAGAGCACCACAGCTCTGCCTAGGAAGGCTGACTTCATCTGAAACAGAGCAAGGAGAACTCCGTGTCTAAAGGTTTTATAGGGAAAAAGTGGAGATTTCAATGGAGAAGTAATTTTTCAGAAAACATCAGAGCCCTCAAACTGTGACTCCAAATCCCTTGCTGCTTTTCACTTTGTTTGCCATCGAGATGAGAAAAAGATAAAACAATTCCATTCCAGAAAAACACAAAAGGCAAATAACTAGACAAAAAAGAACATACTCTCCAAACAATTTTCTGTAAGTACTTTTCATTACAATTTTTAAAACTGCATCTTTAAGTGAGAAAAAAAATCAGGTATGGTGATTATATTCCCTTTATTAGTCGCCATTTAATTATAAAATGTTATAATTTAATAAGCTCTAAGTGTTCTTCCTTTCCTATTTTCTTTATTGAAGTTCATATTTTGGACTGGTTGTAGCCAAGGTGATTTTTTCTCTTAGTCTACATTTACTACACCCCGAAGTAAGCATGGCTTTTATTTTAATTCTCACCAAAAATTATGTTGCATGAAAATAAGCATTTTTAATGGGAAAGTCAGTAACAAACTAGTCATTAAATTATTATTGGTCAGGATTAAGCTTTAAAATCTACAGCTAATAAGGATGATGGTGATTTAGCCAAAGGCGTAAATTTCAAAGGATTCCCAAAGCTTCTAGTTACCCAAAGTGTGTTATAAAAGCAACTTCAACTTCCCTGAGCCTCTTCCTTCTGGGCTGGCATATAGTTACTTCTATCCAGAAGAACGCAAATCTATTTTCACCATCCCCATTCTTAAAATGTGCTGAGAAATCTAATCTCAATTTCATTATCTTACCTCTAAGAAACAGAATAAAGCATGTCTATTTGTTAATTTTCTGTTGCTGGAATAAAATACCTGAGGCTGGATACTTTAATGAGAAAAGAGATTCATCTCACATTTTGTGGCAGATAGTCCAATACCAGGCAGCCCTACTCTTCAGTCTGTAGTGAGGAACCTACATCACAACATGGTAGAGGAGCAAAAGGGAAATAGCTACTCACAGAAAGAACAAGTATATTAAGTAATCTGGCTTTATAACACTTTACTCTCACAAGAACTAACTGGGATACAGTAAAAACAAATTGATCTATTTCAAGGGCATGTCCCCAATGACCTAATCATCTCACAGTAGACCCACCTTGGGGGATACTGTGCACCCAATCATGTCCAATGACAGCAGCGTGGCACCATAATCCTCACACAGATTGGTCTTGTTATGTACTAGGCTGAAACTGCCAACCCACCTTGAGATCCCAGTGATACAGCAAGCCCCTGACATTCACAAGGGATTTCTTGGTTTCATAGATAATTCCCAACCCTAGACTACTATGGCAGCAAATAACTCTTCCCACAACTTACAGTGAAGCCAAACTTCACAAGAATCATTAGATGTGGAGTAGAAAGCGGAAAACAACAAAGCCACAGAAAGAAATACAGTCACAGACCATCTTGAACAATGACCTTCAGAATGCCTCTCTCTTGACACAGGAACTCCTTTTATTTTGGTTTTATTTTTCTTCATGTGACTTACAAATTAAAAATGTTTTGCCTCAAAGATAGTAGAAGGAATCTGAAGCCTTTATTCACCTTTTAAGGAAGTAGGAACAAAACAGGTATTATCAACTGGACCCTTCTTTCCAAGCAAACCTTATATGGAGATTTCACTGATACAGGATCAGAAAGACCAGAACCCAGCCTACCTGGCCTCCCTCCTTCTACCAAGGAGCCACAGGACTTGGAGTGCTGCTGGAAATCACTGACTGTAGAAAACACTGCAGACTGGAAGGATAAAAGAACTGAGTCAGAGACTACAGGACAAATCTTCCCTGTGCCCGTGTTTTGCTTGACTCACATTGTTTTTGCTTTTGTTTGTTATCAGCAGTTTAAAATTAAAATAGCTATATTAGGCTCTTGTTTCAAATGTGTATAATCACTTCAGTATGTGTGGCTGAAACCATTTCCTCTATGCTACTTACCACATTCCTTAGGACTCCTTTAAAGTATTGTTCCAAATTGATCCTTTAACAGTTGACTTAGTGATCATTGGCCAAATCTAAAATTAAAGTTGTGCCATCAACATGCTGACTAAATTTAAGAAAGTCATTGATTTCTTTTGGATTCAGTGTCTTTACTTGACACTGGATATTTGGGGTCCTGATATCTTCACTTCTAAATCCTTCAAACTCTAGCATTTAGTTTAAAATTTAAAGTACTCTGTTGTTATAAATGGACTATCTACAGTAATTTCTACATTCTATTAGTGAACTCTTGACTATCATTTAACTAAATTTAAAAAGTTTTATAAGAGAATTTAGTCACAAGAAAAAAAATAATTAGTTTAGAAATAGACTTCAAATGTAAAGGTTTCAGAAGATCTTCTCATTACAGACTTGCTTTGGAAGATTTTGACTGAATGTTCAGCCTCTCTGAATACCTGGGGAATTCTAACTTCAATTAGATTACAACTAGTGTTTGTCATTGTCTATTTAAAGTCTAAAAAAGAAATGAGAAAAGTAAGAACATATCCATTCTCTTCAATTAAATCTTCCATACAACTGATTTATGAAGTGATTTTCCTAGGAGTCCCTCAAATTTTCTGTGCCATAATTAGTTTACCTTCTCTAACTTGGTGTTGTTTTCAATCTAACATTCTAAAAAATAGTCACTGAAAAAACACAGTCATTTTTTTGCTCGTATCTGCTACTTTAAATTATTTTCTCAGAGATATGCATTTGCCAGAGCAGACCAAAACAAGTGTGTATATAACCACCATCTTTGCTAATTGTCAAGAAAACAACTTTCAGAATTATCAAGAAATGAAATACTGAATAAGCAAACTGATACATAGATTAACTGTTCTATCATCACTTGTCACTATGGGCTATCTTTGTTTCTCCACACATGAAAGCTATTATGACCTTGCTATTCACAGTTTAGCTCAGGAACAAACGTCAGCTTTCCCTGAAAGCGGTGTTTAAAAAGTAGAATTTCAGACTCTGCTCCAGGCCTGATGCATTAGAATCCACAGCTTAAAACCCCCTAGGAGGTTTATGCAACATTATACCTTGAAGATGTTCTGGCTTGAAAGTGTGCCCCAAACTCAAGTCTTGGGACAGTGTAGGGAGGAGGGGCTCAGTGAGAGTCATCAGGCCACAAGGGCTCGCTCTGCCTTTCTGGATACGTTAACGCTATTGCAAGGAGAGTGGGTCTCCTTATACAGCAGGGTTTGGTCTCCTCTCACGCACGAAGTCCTGTATGTGCGCTCTCGCTCCTGTTCCCTGCCCTCTTTGGCCTTCTCGCCTTTCTTCTCCCCTTTGTTTCTTCTTCCTACTCTTTCTTTCCTTCTTCTTATTCTCTTCCTTCTCCTCCTCCTCCTTCTCTTTCTTTCTCTGTTTCTCCCTCCCTCTTTGTGTTTGTCATGGGCTAACACAGCTAGAAAGTCCTTGTCACACGCCAGCACCTCTGTCCCTCTATCGTGGACTTCCCAGATGCCGGAACTAGGAGTCGATACATTTCTGTTCATTATAAATCACTCTTCCTGTGATACTATTTTATAGCAGCGCAAAGTGGACCAAGACACAGAAGTACTGTTCTGGAGCACAGTGGAAGAGTAGTGGATAGACTCAAACTCAAGTCCTAATTCTGCCATTCATTAGTCATACTGAATTTTCACCTTCATCTATAAAGTGAAACTTAGTAATTACCTTCAGGAATGTTCTGCGGTTGTATTCACTGACACCTTCAGATCCTGGCACAGAGAAAGCTCTCAATGAACAACTGCCAAATCTAGCTACAAGTGGAGGAGGAGGACGAGAATGCAGAGCAGGAGGAGGGGAAAAGCAGGAGGAGGAGGGGACAGAGGCAGAGGAGGAGGCAGGAGAAGAGGGGGGAAGCAGAAGAGGAAGTAATCGCAGTAAGGACCTACCAAATCCTATAAAAATTCTGACTGCGTTTTTTTTTTTTCCCAGTACCAGGGATCGAACTCAGGACCTTAGTGCTTAGCGGGCAAGCGCTTATGCCACTGAGCTATACCCCCAGCCCCTATCTTTTTTTTTTTTTTGCGGTACTGGGGATCGAACTCAGGACCCTGCGCCTGCTAGGTAAGCGCTTATTCCACTGAGCTATATCCCCAGCCCCCCTGACTCCGTTTTGAAATTAAAACTCAATGTATTCTTCAAATCCATTTTTAGTGAGAGCTGAATCTGATCACTGCAAGATGTGGAATTATTTTATTTGATGTTTCCTCTTAAGTCCTCAAATGGAAATTAAAAAGTAATGGTTTCTGTCCCTTCCCTCTCTTCTCTTCCACCCGCTCATCTTTCCTCTAAACGGAGGGAGATCCCTAAGGACAAAAAATACCAAGTGAAACCACACAATTTTTCAGAATATCAAAATGAATACAAATAAACTCATTCAAAGCTCTACATTTAGCTATGAAAAGACAATGCTATTAAATGGTTAGATGACACCACGCCCACACAAAGCAAAACCTGTCTGTAGCACAAACAAAATGTCTGCAGATAACCTGTGATCTGTTCCAGGAGAGATTGAAGCGAAGCATCCAGACAGCAGAAGGCTGCTACAGTAAAAGAGAATATTAAGAGAGCAGGAATGAATGTACAAAAGTCCCATGAAGACACCTTGGACCCACAAGGCTACATATGGAATGGAAGTGATTAGCAGTCCTAAATACAGACCAAAGCTACAAACTGTATATTGCTTGTCTTCTTTTGCTTAATGATAGCTTTTCCTATTTAAATCATATCTCTTATCAACATTAGTGAGATTTTTAAAATTCACTTTATAAAATATAGATGTACTCAGATGATTGCCTAGCTACTACTTGCTTGTGGATCTTATGTGTGGATACTTTTGATGCCTTCCTAATACCACTAGATTTATAATTTCTACCTGTCAAATGGTAAGGTTTATGTACTTTCTTGTCTCAGATATTCTAAAGCAGATAGAGAATATCATATCTTATGTAAAAATTTGTACAGCTTGTCTCTGCTGCCCATATGCTCTGGCTCTTAAAATTCCTCTTGGCCAGTTCTGTTAGGCATAGAACCTGCATGGTGGCAATAGAACTTGACATCCTTTGATGTCAACTACCTCTGCAACTTCTGGTGCCTAGAACAACATCCTACCTGTCTTCAAGTTCTTGTCCTAAATATCACTTGCAGCTCTATTCTGGTCACAAATATACTGGCGTTAACTCAACCTTGACCTCTACTTCTCACTTCTACCTGACTAGTAAAGAAATGATTTTCACTTTTCATCTCTTCCAAGAGAAGGCAAAGAAATCACACAGAAGAAATTTCTGAGTGCCTAGGATGAAGTGCTTTCAATTTTAGTATACAACCATCTCTTTTTCAGGAGCATAAGCACCTTTTAAGAGTCTGAGGTGGGTAAATTTTAAAGCAATTACACTAATTCTCTCTTACCTTCGTAACAAACTCCTTTATTTATTGTAAGAACACTTTCCTCTTAGGATTCCTTAGCTCCCTCTGATTTCCTTGAAAGATCCCAAAGAATCCACTTGCATCCTTCACAACTGTCAGTAACAGTCTCATCCTGATTTTGGGTAAAACCCAGAGTAGGGTTAAAAATATGGGGAAGGTTGAGAGTGAGGCGTTTGATATCTCTGCATGCTCAGTACTCACTCTGCTAGCCCTATTTTAAAACTAATAGCAATTTTGAAATATTAAAACATAACTATTTTTAAATCACTTTGTTTAGCATTTTGCATGCAAATGTTTCTTCAAATATTGACAGTGCTTATTTCAAAATCTGAGATGAATCTCAATGGTATTTGGTAAATAATGTGAAGACAGGATATGTGCCCCAAAATCACAGGCTACAAAGTTCACACTAACCATTAAATCTACCTGCAAATTAACATACAAAATAAAAACACAATCGATCCTTACCTTTCAGTAGGATACAGTTTTTAAATGATGGAATCTTGGAGATTGCAAGGGCAAATTAATTATACAGGTAAAGACACAGAGACTCATGCAAATATTAATTGTTCAGAAGTCACCAGGCTGATTCTCAGTTTGGTTCTCTTTCCTTTATTGCATTTATTAATAAGACAGCCCATGGTGTTAAGGAGTTGTGCCATGGTGATCCATTCATTTAATATGTGGATATTACTAAGCAGCAGCTGTGTGCCAGGTAGTACATAAAAAAATAATTTCTTTTTATGTGGGAAAAATGGAAGTAGGAGTGAAAAACTTAGGTCACATGTCAAGTCCTCCAAATTTGGTGTGTTCCTGTGACAGTAGTACAACCAAAATCTCAGCATCTTCATCCTAAAATGAGGGATTACTATTAAATCATATACAAAGTCTTTTTCAGTTATCAGCTTCTCAAATTTAATTAAATACATGTACTTAACCAACAACAATAACCACCACAAAGGTAATGATTTAAAATTTCATAAAATTTTCTCCTGAAACAAGTGTAACATATGTAATTGGCAGATTTAGGTCACTGGATATCATCTGATAAATTTGTTTAAAAGCAGAGATGAGTTAACATATCTAAATAAGTAAAATAAATAAAAGCTTCTTTTAGAAAGATTTAGTACATTCTTACATATTCAAAAGTACATTTTTAGAAGCTGGAAGTATAAAATGATTTTACCTTTGCATCCCCCCAAAAATGCCACTTGATAACCATAAGCATTTAGAATTAAGCCCCAAAATGCATTTTACATAGAATTTCCAATCAACATCACAAACTAAATTTGTCACTCCAGTGAACTGGATAAATCTCTTAGTTCAACACAGAATTTAGATCTCCTGCAGGTTTTATGGTGTATGAGGGGATAGATTTTGACAAATCCTTTTTAATACTATAAGAAATGCCAGGGGTTCATGGTCTTAAATAAATATTTTAAAAAATGGGCTAGGGATATAGATCAGTGGAACAAGCACCTGCCTGGTAAGCGCAAGGTCCTGAGTTCGATCCCTGGTACGGCAAAGAAACAAACAAATAAAAAAACCCACAAATATGTATAAAATTTATTCCTTATAGATAAATAGAATGGCTGGCCACCCTTTTACTATAATAAAGTAATAGATTACACTTGACTCTGATTTTTCTCTTATAAATCTACCAATCTCTGGTAAACAAACCCTTTCTTGGTACAAATGAGAAATATTCCTTGTGAGACAGATGTCTTTTAGACACAACAGAGGCAGTGGTCAGATTCTGTATTCAGTTCTAGTCTACCTCACTGACATCTCATTCGAATTTTTTAACTTAACTGAAATATAATTGAAACATAATAAACCATCTCTTTAAAATATGTTAATCGGATTGAAATATGTATATATTCATAAAACCATCATCATAATGAAAATAATATATTCTATCATCCCAAAATGTTTCAAGAACTTTTTATCCCATCTTATTTTCTGCCTCATACCATGGCAATACTGATTGTTTTTCAGTTGCCATCAATTAATTTGCAGTTTCCAGAATTGTGTAAAGGTAAAATCATAAAGTGCATAGTGCTTTTCTTGGCCCGAGTTCTCTTACTCAGCATAACTCAGGATTTTAAGATTAATCTATATTTTTCCATATATTAATAGTCATTCGTTTCTATTGCTGAGTAGTATTTCAGTGTATAGATATACCACACATTAAATTTATTCATGCATAGGCATTTAGGTTATTTTTAGTTTGAGGCTTTCACAAGTAAAGCTTCTACAAACATTCA
Organism: Dinomys branickii; assembly: GCA_004027595.1. Lineage (NCBI taxonomy): Eukaryota > Metazoa > Chordata > Mammalia > Rodentia > Dinomyidae > Dinomys > Dinomys branickii. Next base: position 94,874 of record PVLD010004332.1, read on the forward strand.
TATACAAGGTCTTCTATGAGTATCTGTAGCGTATGTTTAACTCCGAAAATATGTGCCAGCTTTCCCAGTGGTAAGACCGTGTTACCTGCCCACCAGCAGGGCAGTCCCACTTACTCCATTCATTTCCTAAGTGTTGGTTACGGACAAGTATTCTCTCTCTGTATTTTACTTTTTTATTTTTTGGAGTTTTTATTTACTTTTAACCTGTTGTCATTTTTTTTAATTCCTTGGATTTTCTCAATACAATTTGTGTTATTCTGCAAAGGGGGCGCGGAGGGACGACGCACAGAAGTACGTAGAGTGTGACTGAAGAACACGTGTCAGGGCTGTGGCATAAGTATCACTACAGAGGTACGTACTTTCACCTACGTACTCGCAAACAACTGAACATTTATTTAAGATGTACACTAAAACGTTTTATTCATTTTTAAAGAATAGATTATGTTCTTTTTCTCCAGCTTTTCCAACCTTTTTCCCAGAAAGAGTGCAGAAAATAAAGCCAAGTGACTGAAAATGCAACTAGCGAGATAAATATGGAGACATTTCTCACACACCAAATAAGCACGTAGTTTTGAAGTAAGATCTAGGCTAGGCAGAGATGGGTGCCAAAAGTGATTGGAAATAATGTGACTATCTGAAAATGGGGGAATGGCTAAATGAGCTACAGCACATACATGTGATATGCTATTAATAAAAATCATGCATTTGAAGACCATTTGACCATCTGAATAAATATTACTCATAATATTTGGTGAATGAGACAAAAAGCTTACCACAATTCTATAACACAGCATACATTTTTTTAAAAAAGAAGAAAAGATGCTAAAAGGTTAACATGCATCCTGCCTATGAAGATGCTAAAAGGTTAACATGTTGTCTATAATTGAGTTGGTAGATACATCGAGTTGGCACATATATTACTTAGGTCTATTTAGTGCTATGCAAGTGATATAAAGCATGTAAGTACTACATCAAATCCCAGAAGCTAGCTAGATAACTCAGGACAGGGACTATCCTTTGAGTGGAACCTGGACAAGTGAGTAGTTTGCCAGATAAAGAACTAATAGAAAGACATCTTTGGAGGAAGAAATAATGAACGCAAACCCACTGAGCTGTTTGTATCCATAGTATCTGCTCAAAGGCTACAAGTTCAGTTAAGGTTTGTTGAATGTACTAATGAATGAGTTATAAAGGAATATGTTTTCTTTCTCTGTGCATGTCCTTTGTCTTCTATATTATTTACTGAAGGCCTACTATTCAAATATAATGATACATTTCTGTCTTTGTTCAGGCTGCTAGAAGAAAATGGCTTAGACAGAGTAACTTCTTTTTTTAACTAAAAAAACTGATAAAACAACAATGAAGACAAATCAAAACAACAAAAACAGTACATGAGCTCAAAACAAAATGATAGGAATTAACAATAGCTGCTACATTATATACCATTATCTTCAATGAAGTTGCTCAGTCCACCAGATGTAAGAATGTAAGATTGATCAAATAATCAAAGACCGTAACAAGCAATAAAAAAAAATGGATGGTAGGAGTTCAGTGGTGGTTCCTATACTGCATATTGTTGTTTTCAGATCAGTCATTCTGATTACCAGATTCAAGCATGCAAAAATTGTTTGATCAATCTTGCATGCCTATATCCTGTTATATGTTCAACCATTTTGAAGATGGCATTATGTAATATAACAACCATTGTCAATATCCTATCACCACATTTTGAAATTCTGTATCATTTTTATTCTCTATGCTGTTTTGTTTATGTATTTGTTTTTGTTATTTTGTTTTTTTAAATGAAAAACAGAATATAGGTATATATAAGGATAGCTGGAATAGGTGTATTGCTAATGTCTGTGATTTATTGACAGAAACAGTCAATGCTTAAAATTTTATTTTTTCTTGACCAGTTTTAGACGGAGTAACTTCCAAATAATGAAAATGTATCTCTCACTTTGCAAGGTTGAGAAGCCCAAGATCAAGATGTCAGCAGAATCAGTGTGTGGTGAAGGCTCACATTCTGTTTCGTGTTCTGGTACTCACTGTATGTTCACAGGAGAAGGAGCAGAGGTGTGCCACCAACCTTTCTTACAAGGGCAGTAACCTCATTCACAAAGGTGAAGCCTTCATAATTTAATGAAAAGTCCTCATCTATTAATACTACCCCAAGGGGTATTAGTCCCCACATATACATTGTGGGAGACATTAATACTCAGATGATAGTAGTTATAAACTTCTAAATTCATTAATTTATATCAGTTATATTTTAAGATTTTGGTTCCTAAAATCATCTTGGAATTTTTAAATCTCATCAGCAATGAGCTCCAAGTGATTAATGTAGTATAGGTAAATTCTAGAAGACCCTTTAGAGAGTTAATCATCACCACTTAAGAGTGTAACTTTCACGTCCCGCCCTATATTTTAAGAAACAGCTTACATGTAAACTAAAAGCCTTCTATCTCCTCAGCAGTTGAAAATAAAAATAATGATTGTAATTGACTATGGACTATGGACACTATTTTTAAAGAAATAAAATAGCAGAAAAAAGAAAAGAAAGAGAGAGAGACTACCACGAGTGATCTTTGACACAATTTAGGCTTACTTTAAAAACTGTTTACTGTTGCTTATTCTTCTTAAAATAATGAAGTGACATGTTGGCAGTGTCAGTTGCAAATTTGATATTAAAATGTCTGTACAGTTACTTAATTCCTGAGTCATTACTTAATTTTTAGCATCCATAGGGCAAAAGTCCATCATCCTTTGTCAGCAATTAGGAGATGGAAGGTTTGGATGGAAGCTTGATAATGTTCTAATCTAATGAAATTTGGCAGGAAAAGTGTCAACTGGAAGGAAAAGCAGAGGTTTCAGTATCAATCTAGGCAAGATTTAAACATAAAAGGGAATTTAACTTCAGAGATATATTTATTTATTATTAGTAATAGCAACTGCAACTTCTTTCTCTATTTCACCTACTCAATATTTTAAATGAGTCTTTTATATTGAAAGAAGACTGTTGCCTTAGAAAGTTGGACCCCCTAAAAGCTGTCCTCTAAAGCTACACCACAGAGAGAAAGAAAACATTTGTCTTAGTGTTTGGGATAGTTCTGGCTCCAACAAGTACTACTTAATTGTGAAATGTATTTTTCTTTGAATTTCAATCTCTCTTCAAAAGAGAAGAGATAATCTTAATGAATATTTCAATGAAAATATCCATGCTGAGGAAAAAAAAAATTTTGTTTCATACTCCATGCTATGGGAATAAAGCACTGTCTGTAAAGATGAATGTGAAGAAAACTGAGTGTCCTACAGTTACGCACTCAGAAGACTCCCGGCCTGGGAAACCGGTACTCTACCAATAATGCAATCTGCAAAAATAAAACAAAACCAAGTAAGAATCATGTTAAATAACTGCGCTCCACTTAAATTTTACTAATGTTTTTACTTTTGCTTCTATTTTATCTGTAATCTTGCTTTTTATTGTTACTTGTCTATCTAAGGAGTTTACATCTACTTTCGTGTTTGTTAAAGTTGTCAGAAACCAAATGGAGGCACTGTTCTGAAATCTGACGAAACGGAGCCAGGAGGCCATGAAAGGAGCATTCTCATCTACGATTTGCTCTTTTAACCGGAACCACTGCAAAAGAATCCACCGAACTGCGGCTTGCTAAAAGTCACAAGGACAGCAGCCAGACACACAAGGACATTTGTCTGGTACGCTGTTGCCACTAACGTATTGCTATTAAATACTTGATAAAAACTCTTAAACCAGGTTTTTTTCCCCAATATACTCCTGCAATTCTCTCCATTTTTCCTTTAAAAACACCTGCTTTCTTTTGCCTTCCTGGGTGCACCTATGTGCCACCCACATGGTACCCTAGGCCCCATCCCCATGGTTTCTCAAGGCACATGTTACCCAAACTGTAATCTCATCACTTACTCTAATATGAAATCATTTCTTTGGAGACCTTATCTCTTCAAGTTTCCTTTTAGGTTGATATATTTGTACATATTATAATGGTATTCTTAATCCTTCAAATGTTTTTAATTTTTAATTTTAAAAAATGTTATCAAAGATATGTGCATTCTTTTGTAACTTTGCTAAGTTTGGGCTTATTTTTGGCTGCTGTGAAGCTGTGCCTACAGGACAGATCTGTCACCGTGACTAGAATGCACAGTAGCTGTTTCCCATGGCAGATGCAGTGACCATTACAAGTGATGAAAGTTAATACTCAGGTTCATACTTCAATCTCTAGGCACCTGGTTAAAATGGTGTGCCCTGAGGCAGGAATCCTCTTCTGACGGATTAACTTGAACTATATGAAATTTCCAATTTTGTAGGTCAAGAAGAGTCAAGTATCAGCATTTTCTTATCATTTAACTTAATACATGGTCAGACATCTTTTCCTTGAAAAAGGATAGTCTGGGATAAACTAATACAAATGTGTCAAAATGGAGAATTCCTAGCAGGCAACTGACCTTCACTGACATGTTACCCTGACTTTGACCAATGCCATTCAATCAAGTTATAATTTAAAAGTAAGGACCTTTTCAAAAAATATAAAAGAGTATGATGAAATAATATGACAAAAGCAGCAGCTGTTGAACATATGTCCATCCCACGGAAGCAAGATGTAGGGGAAGATATGAGGTTTTCTGCAACCCTATGTATGGTAGCTACACATCTACTTTGCTCCAGATGAAGAAAGGATTGGTTATCCCTTGATGGGCTAATGAAGCCTGGCCTGAGAAAATTCTCCATGGCTTCCATGGCATGATGCCAAAGGGCTAGGATTAAGAAAGAAGATACCTACTGTATACACGCACAACACACACACACACACACACACACACACAAGGTGATATGCTGCATATACAAAAGAGAGCTGAGTAAATTTATAGTAAATGGTAAAATATTTCTGTGAACCTGTGATACTAAACTTACATATTTTTTCACTTATTCAATAATAGTTTATATAAAGTGCTGTATATAAATAGCTAATATGCATTGAGTACTTACTATTTGCCAGGCACTACATAACATGTTTTATACACATTATCTCAAAATATTGCAAAATATCTTACTTTTCCAAAGAAAAACAAGAAGCTATCATGGTTAAATAACTTGTTCAGGTTCATAAATGGCAGTTCAGGGATTTGAATTCACATGTGACCCCATTTTCTTGTTATACCTCAAGAACCACTGAAAAACGTTTGAAGGTTGAAGAGATACAAATATTTAGAGTGCTTAACAATGAACAAATCAATAATCTGTTAAAATAAATATGAATCACTTTTAAGTTACTCACCTGAATTTCATTTAGGGTCAAAAACATAAATATGAAAGTACTTTTTATGTTGACAGCAACATTTCCCAATCTCATCAGCAGCCCTTGCCAACAGCTAACAACATGATGAATTCTGTGGGAGAAACAGAGAAACTATCATTGCTTTGGTCAGTGTGGAAATTTTCCTTCTGCTCCTCTGTGGTAGGCCTCAGTGCTGGAGTTACCTCTTTAGGATGAAAAGCCTGGAGTCAGAAAATACTCAAGACTGGGTTCTTTCTTACATGCTTCTCACACAATAACTAGAAGTTGCCACTTCTCATTCTATTGTGAGTTCTTTGGTTGTGGACTTGACCATGAGCATTTGATGAAAACATTTGGTTATTAGTTTACTTATACAGCAAACTCATACTGTGTACCTTTTAATATAATCTATATGGCAGGGTATTTTGTTCCTTTCTTTTAAAATAGTTCCATGTATTTAAAGAAAATATAATCAATAATAATTTTCATATATGCCTTGGGTAAACAGCATGTTTATGGTCACCTTTATGATTAAATTTGCATATGTGGTATAAGCAAGACCTGAAGAATATCTATTTTCAAGTTCTGTAGATATTTCCGAACTTACCAGGAAAGCTGTGCAACATTTTCACTATTTTAATCCTACCATCTGCATATGCCTTGCATACTGTTTGTGTTAAAATAATAGGTTTGTGAAATAAATAGGCTCTCTAGATCCTCTCAAATGTTTAAGGGGCGTCCTTTAAAAAAACAAAAACAGAACACTTTAACTTACGGATCAAAGGCCCTCATTCTACTCCAGCCAAAATGCCAACCTACAATGTAACTTCTTTTGACAAGCCTGACTGTTTCCATAAGAGTCAGTGGAGCTAGGGTGTCCAGGAACAGAGCCAGCTGCTCCTCAGCATAGCACTACCTTTCAGCTCATTTCTGAACGTAATCAGAAATAGAGTGTGGTCTATAGAGCGGGCGTTCCACCTGAGAGCTCACAATAGTGAGCTGCCGATGAGAGGTGGTGCTGGGAACTGCTAGTGACTGGTCCAACTCCTGCAGGCCTAGAAACCACAGAGACGGTGCGAAAACATTGGAACTTGCTGTCAGAACGGGCGCAGCCAGTAGATGGGCCCAGCCAGTGGAGAGACTAGGAGAGAAAACTGACTTATGTCAGAAAAAAGGAAGTACAGAAGACACAGTGTACCTAGTGTCCTGATGCCTTGGTCACTTTCCCGAAGTCCTTGGCACCTACAATGGAAAGCAGGAGAGGTTCGCTTTGGCTCACCCTTTCAGCCCACGGTCTGCTGGTTCCAAATCAGGAACAGGATGGCAGGAACATGGCAGCCAGGAAGCAGAGAGGGGAGGAGGCAGGGAGGGAGACACGTGTACCTTCCTAGGTCACACCCCCAACGGCCCGCCTCGAACCCAGGCCCACCTCCCATGGCGCTTGCCGCTGCTGCACTCATCAACGAGTGAACCCACTGAAACGCTGAGCACCCTGCGATCCATCACCTTCCGCATGTGTGCGAATGCGGAGGGACATTTTCGATCTGAACCATAACACTTAGGAGGCCTGAGAGAAAGAGACCCGAAGACAGGTGAGCCGGATGGACACTCTGATAAGTACTGAGTTAGGGTCCGCTTTCAAGAGCGGGTAGCAGGGAGTCTGAAAACAATGAGCTTCAACGAGGTCTACAAGCATGGAAAGCCTAACGCCCCATTTGGGAGAAGAGTGCCGATTCTGCAGGCAGGAACTACAAGTAGCCCGCAAGGTCAGGTCAGGACGCAGCAAGGTTAGACTAACGTTGAGTCTGATAGTCACATAATTGCCCAGAGAGAGGTCTTAAAATCCCCTTGCTGCTCACTCCTCTTGCCAGTCCTCAGCTTTTATAAAAGGTCTTTGTCTCAAGGAAAGTCCATTTATTTGATTCCATGTTTTCATTTCAGTGTTTTTCCAATTTTTCTACAGATGACCCCTTTGAATTAGACTTAATGGACACTACTGAAAATGGCGACAGATGGCTTCAGTCTTACATATTTGTCCTCTGATCACACAGATCCTGAGGTCGTCTGGCCCTTTCATTTAATGTGCAAGTTCCAAGATGCAGAAAGGCTGAGTGACTTTTTGGTATAACGCAACGGGTCAGAGGGAGCATCTTGACCAGACTCTCAGTCAAGAACACTTACCCAGTCCACCACCTTTTGTTCCCTGCACTGTTCTGCTTCTGCTATAACATGAACACATCACTTTCCTACTGTTTCCTAGATTCCTCAAGAGTTTAGGAAATAATATGATCAGAGTGCATTTCCCAAACAACTTGCTCACTAGATCTGTCTGACTGAAGTGAATGAATGTTGTACTTGTTGGACTTTTGAATCTTGTTTCATTGCTAAAAACAAAGTAAAAAATGCCATCTCTGGGGTTTAATAAATATGTGGGTTTCTAGGGCTCTTATCAAGTATCACTGTTAATGACCAATGAAAACATGGGGGAAAAAATTTAGGTGACATAATTTTTAGGGATATAAAATTTAACAGGATATAGAAAACTCCAAAAAATTCACATTAAAATAAAGACAAAGATACCAAAATGCAGTAAAAAAGACCTAACTAGGCATCCAAGCTTAGCCACTAATTCCGTAACTTCAATCAACTCTCCTAACCTCTCTATGGCCTAGAGTCCACATACACTAAAATAATTTTTTTAGAAAGAGAAGGAGGAGGAGGAACAGTGGCAAATAGCCTACTAAACTCCCAGATTTAAATGAAGCCGCCAGAGCTCTCCGCAGACCATATTCAAATACCAGTCCTGTGAGAGACCGACGTAAACATGGCTTATGGAAAAAAAACATGAATGATAATCGTCCAGAGCCAACCTAGAGAATAATGACCACACGCCACACTTTCCTAAGAGCTACGTGTGAGTCCACGGCAGGCCTGCCACCCAAACTCAGTGAGGCGTTGCCATTTTCCTCCTCATTTTCCAGACAAAGAAACTGAAGCACAGGTAGGTTAAGTAAACTTACTAGTGTCAGACACAGTTAAGCGGCACAATGAGGGTTTGAACTCAGTCTGGCCCTATAGCCATGCATTCAGAACAGTATGCTCCACTGCCCCTCTGATGGTAGGTAACCCAGCCAGTCCACGTCACTAGTGATGGCATATTTAAGTGACCTTGATATCTTTTAAAGTAAAATGGACAAAAACTTCTAGTTATAGTAGCCTACCTGAGACTACTGAATCGTATTTGCCCAGTTTCTCAGGTTAAAAATCAAGGGGGAGCAGATGAAAAAAGGAGAGAGGAAAAAGGAATGAAGATGTGTTATATACATGTACCAACTTCCCATGGTAATGGTGACCATCATGTACAGAAAACATGTATAAATAAATGAAGGAAGGAAGGAAGGAAGGAAGGAAGGAAGGAAGGAAGGAAGGAGGAAGGAAGAAAGGAAGGGAGGGAGGGAGGGGGGAAGAAGGGAGGGAGGGAGGGAGGGAGGGAGGGAGGGAGGGAAGAAGGAACATTCTTCATTTTTCCCTTTCCCTTACCCCACAGTCCATCAGCAGGTCCTCTTCAGTCTATTGTCAACATGAATCAAGAATCCAACCATCCTCAGCACCTACTGCTAACTTGTAGTACTTTTCACCCTCATCTTACTGAGTATTCCTGTTGCCTCCCTGTTAGCTGCCCCGCTTTCACACTCACACTTCCACAGCATAACTCTACATCGCATACTGAGTAATTATTTACAAAACACACAGATCCTACCGCCCCCCCCACACACACAAGCACACTCAAAACCCTCCAATGGCTGTCCATTGTATCTAGAATAAATCCAAACTCCTTACAGAGCCCCAAGCCATTGTCTGACTCGAACTACTTCTCCTATCCCATCTTTACTTGCCTTCCCCTCTCTCCACTAGCTTTGTGGCTGTTCCTCAAATGTGTGAACTCATCTCTATCTCAGGCTCTCCATGCTGGCATTTCTGCATGCCTGGAATGCTCTTTCCAACAGCATTTATGCTTTTGACATCTTCATACCCTTCAGGTTGAACTAAATGACTGTTGCACAAAGAACAGTTTGGAGCTGCCCTCTCCAACACAACTCAGTCCTTCACTCACTGTTCACAGACCCTCACCTTCATTTGTCTTGGAAGCATTCATCATTACTAAAATCACATTTATAGTGTACTTAAATAACTTTATGGCCGAGATCATGACGCCCTGTTAAAAACTTTATCTCCAGCACCTGGGCTATGACAAATATTGTGGTAAAATGCTCAATAGCTAATATTCAAATGAATTAATTCCTCCAAGTACATCATTTTCTGATGTTGTGATAGTCACAGGATCAGTGAAGCAGATTCACCTTAGGGCAGGCTGCCTGGAATTGATCACCCATAACAGCACCTTGCTTTTCATGTGGAAATAGATGTTCCACATTTGGTGCTATACTGGCCTTGGGATTCCACAGAGTTTCTCATCCCTCAGCGTCCGCCCCTTTTATGAACTATATTTTGCTTATCTGAGTAGAACTTTCTGAAGTCTTCAAACTTCTGTTGTGATAATTCTGTATTTCTTCCTACCAAAATGCAACTGCTGTGTATTTTCTGGATACAAGTTAAGTCATTAGCATTAAACACCAAGATAATTAGTGCATTAAAATCACATGCCATGTGGAGATGTAAAAATTAAAATAGCCCCCTGCTTCCTTTGCTCATCACAATTTGGGGAACCCTGTAAACTGCCCAGAGGCTTTTCGTGTTCGTGTTCGTGTTCGTGTTCGTGTTCTTGTTCTTGTTCTTGTTCTTGTTCTTGTTCTTGTTCTTTTTCTAAGTGACAAAGTCTACCTGTGCAGCAGTCTTGTATTCTTTAGGTATCACCTATTCACAATTACCATAATGAGCTGCTGGCTAAGCCTGAAGTTGGTTAGTTCACATGGAAACTTTACAGTAATCATTATAACATTTTCTAAAAATCTGTGGTAAATTTGGTAGCATACATACATATTGTGGAAAGAAAAGGCTGCTTTTTCCAGGAACCTGAGTTCTTAATAATGGAAAATCAAATACACCAAACACACCTAAAGCACAACTGAAAAAGGAACACTTATTTCTAGGAATAATTCAAGAAAGGTCCTGGAAGATTCCATTTACTATTGAGTGATTTAAAGACAATATAGTGGATAAAATCCTTTTCTATTCAGTAAATATCCCACTGCAGTATCTATGATTTGACATCCATACCTACCAGCAATAAGAACACTAAAATATTCTAAATTGACTTATTTTTTTTTTAGCTCAACCGGAGGATTTAGTTCAAATTTCCAAAAGAGTATTAAGAGCTATCATCCATTTTATTTGATAGCTAGGGTGGTGCATTTAATTCCTCAGAAACAGATTTGAAGTTATGCCCTTTGCTAACCTTCTACTGAGATTAGCTCTATCATTTTAAAATCTACTGGGAGAATAGATTACAGTTTCTGTGAGTCTGTCAATTAAAATAAGCAACCCTAAAGTAAAGTATAATTGCAGTGAACCAAGGAGTTAAGGTGAGACACTAAGTAATTCACTCAAAGGAGAAGTTGGTTTCCCTCTGTTAGTTTCAAAGGTCAAAGATAAGAACTGAAAATGTAAACACACCGAAAGGAAAGGAAAGACCACCCCTGAGACTGAGTTAGGCCATTTTATCACTTCTAAGTGTCTCTCCCGGGAGTGAACTGGAGATTTAACTGTTGGTTTCACATCAAAGAGCGACATTCAAAATAGTATACAAGCAATGTGCAACCAGCACCAAGCCAGTAGATAAACTCTAGCCTGTATGAGGATGGAAGTAGATCTCTGAGGATCACTTTCAGAGCAGGCATCAGCCATTTAGTTGCTGGTGGTGAGGAGGTCTGGTGGATTCTAGAGGGAGGGTCTGGGGCAGCCAAGGTATGAAGCAGAGTCGGGATGAGCCCACTCCAATTCTGTAACGTAAACTCCTTACCAACAAATACAAAAATCTTTCAGTGTTTTTAGCGCTTGTCTGCTGCACAATGCACGCAGGTTGGACATTACCTTTGGCGCTATCATCAGCTTTGAGTTGCTGAGGAAGGAGGAACCAGGACCGTATTCCCTCTAGAATGTCATTGCCCTTGTTTCTCGCGGTGACATGTACTCATCTTCCAGATTTCAATGCAAATGTCACTTAAAGCTCAAATTCCCCACTCCAGACACAAATCTCTCACAGTGCTTGTTCTCATTCCCATAATCACATATGTATATGTAATTATTTGCTCAGTCTGTTTCTCGCTCTAGATTCTAAGGCTTTGAGCACAGGCACCTTGTGTTTTTGCTCACTGTTTTCTTCCTTGCAATTAAAAAATATATCAGGGACCAGGAGATAGCTCAGTGGCACAAGTGCCTGTCTGGCAAGTGCAAGGTCCTGAGTTCAATTCCCAGCATCCCCCCAAAAAATATATATCAGGCACAGTAAATTATTTTGCATAAACAAATGGAAAACTAATTTTATTTTTAAAATTTACAGGCAAGCAAGAAAAATGAAAAATCAAACTGGCTCCGTAATTTGTCCACTCATAGTAAGGAACAATGCCTGGAAGAGGACGAGGGAGAGAGAAAGAGGTGGGAGGGGAGGGAGAGAGAGAAAGTGATGCATTTATCAAATTCTTTGTACAGAAGTGGTTTTTTTCAAACACTATCTGTCAGACACTACAGCCTAAGCACTTTCTAAAATAATTTTATGAACACATATCAGTTGTGCATATTAATAGGTTCAGCATGGTGTGTTCATACATGTATATAAGCATCCAGATCAAGTCAATCTACATTCGCCGTCCTCCCCAAATACCTCTTCCTCCCCAGTCTCTAGCAATCACTACTCTTCTTCCAAGTCTACTTATTTTAGCTTCAAAATATGAAAGAACACGTAGTGTTCTTCTGTGTCTGACCTCCACCTATTCTGCCGCTCATGTTTAATCCATTACATGACACCTTCTTCCTGGGGGTCGATGGGCGCTCCATATGGCGTGCTCCTGTTTAGAACTGGATGAAGTGTGCCCAAGAACCAAAGTCATTCATTACAAGAAGAGTGACAGCGAGAAAAACTGCCGCAGACATTCTCTGGTTACCTATTCCATGAGCAGATGGTGTACTTAGGAAAAATATCAAGATATAGGAAAGAAAATGTTTAGGCAACTGATGTTTACATGGGTGCTAATTTCTGGCTATAGCAGATGCCTGTTGCTTCCTGACATCTGCCGTATTCCACTCGAAGCACCAGTGGGGAGAAAATGAAGGGCAGCCTACCATGCTCAAAGTTGCACACAGGGGCCTTTGTACATTAGTAGGTTATACCAGCTGGTTTTATAAGGCATCATCTAACCAGAAACTAAAAACTTTGAACTTGCAAAACTGTTGCATAGTAGAAAGAACATAGAATTTGGAATCAAGCCTGAGCTTACAGCCCTGGGCTTGCCATTTATATGCTAGACAAACCATATTTTTTTACCTAGCAGAGCTTAAGTAATAACAGGATCAGTAATTTAAATGTTCCACAAAAGCTCGTGGCTGAAGGCTTGGTTCCAGCTAATGGCACTACTGGGGGATGGTAGAAACCTTAGCAGCTAGCGCCTAAGTACTTAGAAGGAGTCGGTCATTAGGAGCCTGTCCTCGGAGGGTGCTGCAACCTCAGTCCCTCTGTCTTTCTCTCTCTCCCTCTCTCCTCCCTCTCTCCTTGTTTCTTGGCTGCCATTAGGCCAGCAGCTTTTCTAGGCCACATGCTTCTGTCATGACACACTGTCTTAGCACAGGTCTCAAAGCAAGCTGGCCAAACTACCATCGATTGGAGCCTCTGAAACTGTGAGCCAAAGAAGCATTTCCTCTTATTAAGTTGTTCTCAGTTACTTTGTCAGAGCACTGGAAAGCCAACCAATACCGGAAACTGGTACTAAAAGAAGGATTATTGCTGTGACTGTATCTGATAATGTGATTCAGAAGACTTAGGAATTGGCTTGCTGGAGGCGTTTGGAAAATAAATTGAAGAAAACTTAAAATGAGGTGAAGTAGAGTTAAGCGGGATTCTGGATGGAATTCGAAAGAGCAGGACAACGCCGGTAGAACGTGGACTATAGAAGGTGATGCTGATGAGGATTCAGTTGGAAAGAACGGACTCTATCAGGGATTGGACGCAGTATATGACATTCTGGCAAAGTACTTACCTACATTTCATCCATGTCCTGAAACTTTGTGGGAGCAAGGTTTAAAGGTGACAGACCTTGAGCTGATAGAGGAAATTTCAAGAAAGCACAGTGATCAGATAATATACTTAGATCACTGCCATTGCTGCCTGCTTTAGGACAGGTTTAGAGTGAGAACTTGGAACAAAGGGCAGAGTGGAAAGATTTGAAAAGGAGCAGATTTAAAGTTTTGGCTAAGGAAGTTTCAACTGTTAAAGAGATCAGCACCATTAAAAAGAAGCCAAGTACTTTGTACCAGGAGCACAGGAAAGATGCCTTGTGGACACCTCAAGAATCTGGAAGACTACACCCATGACAGGCTCAAGAATATACAAGCATAAATTTATTTGAAAGTCTTTTCTTTGAGAAGAAAGCCCTGGGGAACCTGCTCATATGTGGATTTACGTCCCCTTATTCAGCCATACACAAAGACCACTGCAGCCCAGCTCCAACTGGTAGTAGACCTTAACATCCATCATGTTTGTGGTGCTGGTTTTACCAACATGCGGAAGGAGAGAATTATGGAGTCATGGAGGCTCCCACCAAGATTCCAAAAGAAAGCCAGAGAGGCCAGGGAGTGGTAGGCAGGATAGGAGGCCCTGAAAGCAGCCCCTGACTGGGCAATGCATGCAGCTCTGAGCATGAAGCCAAAGTTGTAATGGAGGCAGCAAGAATTTGGGAGATGCCAATAATACAGAATCCCCGCCAAAGGGAGCTGCAGACAGCAGGCAGAGCCAGTGTGAGACAGAGCCCTGCAGGCTGCAGTGGGCAAGGCCGTGGAGATGGTGGCCCTGCCTTTTGGAGCTCACCTCATGCCACTATGTGATCTGGATACTAGACAAGGAGCAACAGGATTTAATAAGCTCCCTGTTCAGTTCTGGTCTCACTTTTGTCTGAGCTATCCTTTCTACCTCTCTACCCCTCCGTTTTAGAACAGCCACGTTTACCATTCCATACTTATTATTATGGGGCTCACAACTAAGTTTGCCTTGAGCATTATTAGAGGAGCCTGTGGACTTGGACTTTTGAACAACTGTGAAACTGTCAAAACTTCAAAACCTCTTGGAGCTGGACAGAATTCATTTTGCATTATGAGACAGACCTGAGCCTCTGTAGGCCAGCGGAGAAATGTTACAGTTAAGATTTGAAATGTCTCCCAAAAATCATGTGCTAAAGGCTTGGCCCCCAGCTGGCAGTGCTACTGGGAGGTAGTGGACAACTTAGGAAATAGGGTCTAGATGGAGAAAGTAGGCCACTGGGAGAGCAGCCAAGGACACGCTGAGACCTCAGCCCCCACTCCTTATCCCTCTCTCTAGCTCTTTCTCTCTCGTTCTCTCACTCTCCTTCCCCACTTTGCTCTACCACGCGTTTCCTTCCACGATGTTCTCCTTCACCAGAGGCCTAAAGGAGCAGGCGAAGCAACCACAGCCTGAAACCTCTGAATCTGGGAGCCCAATCAGCTTTTCTTTTTCCCTTTTAAAGTGTCTGTCTTAGGTATTTTGTCATAGTGATGGAAAGCTGACACATACAATAATGCCTACTCTGCTATTTGCTATTAAGATTCAAATAATAGGCCCTACAAATAATAGGCTTTACGAATAACAGGCACTTAATAAATACCAGCTAAATATCCAAACCATGCTAAAGTTTGGTGTTATTAAAATGTCCTTTGACTGTCTAAAGAAGCAAAACAAAATAACTGTTAGAATGGAGGCCAGAAAGGGAGGAATGGACCTATGGGTGGAGAAGATTTGAAACAGAGTCCTTGGAATCCAAGTGACCAGTTAAAGGAGTAGGTACATTGGAGAAACTCAGAAAAGAGACAGCAGATAATGCAGGTATTCTAAAGTGGGGGATGGAGTCATGATATGGGAAATTAATCCAGATATGGAAAATTTCCAGATATGGAAAATTAATCTGAAAGAAAAATCTTCTAGATAAAATCAAATATGTAGGTTGTTGGAAAAGGGAAGTTGGGCCATCACTAGCACATATTTCTTCCCACACCATTTCCCCAGCTAACAAGCCATTTAGGAATGGTTCTAACCACACCAAGGAAGGAGACACAGCCACAGAGGCCAGAATCCTATGATAGGCTCTTTATAAGCACTCCCTCGCACTTGGAAACGGAAACTCAGAGTAGGATTAAACCGTGGTTGGGTGCCCCAGGGAAGCAGCAGACTGTAAGTGGAGGAAGGGAAAGCCAATCACACAGAACAGGTAAGCCCTGTCCCCGTATACTCAAATACCAGGGAACAATGTGTCCCTGAGCTATCCTACCCACTGCCCACTGTCAATAAGGGAAGCCCCAGCCCTAGCCAGAAAGAGGCTGAAAACTGCAAACTATGGATGGCACCAAGCCCTCTGACAGGGACTGTGGATCACATCCCTGGAGATACAGGAGAGGGAGACAGAATCAACAGAGCCAGTTCAGAGTAA
This sequence comes from Dinomys branickii, assembly GCA_004027595.1. Lineage (NCBI taxonomy): Eukaryota > Metazoa > Chordata > Mammalia > Rodentia > Dinomyidae > Dinomys > Dinomys branickii. Next base: position 110,853 of record PVLD010004332.1, read on the forward strand.
GCTATTGTTTGCTCAAACACCAGGAAGACCTGAGATGGCAGAAAGTCCTATCTACTCTCCTCCACCCCCAGGCACTCTGCTCTCCTGGGGGACTGCACCAACTTCCACAGGCTATTGTAAGCATCAGGAATTCTCTTCTGCACCCCTCCTACAGCCTCTGCAAATATTCACTCACAACCCCAGAACACTGACCCTTTACTCCAACTATAAAAATACCACAGAGTCCAACCTCCTATCTGTTTTTACCTACTAACATTTATTTTATCCCCCTCTTTTCTTGCTGACTTACCCCTTCCTGTTTCCTACTCCTCCCCACATCCTAGACTAACTGCTAATAACAGCGTAGTATAGCCTGTCAGGTTCACTGATAAAAAAGCAAAACTGTCACAACAAGTTTTAATGTTTATGACTGACATACAGTTGGGTCTGAGAATGCTGTTGTAAGCAGCAGGAATTCTCTCCCTACCGCACAGTGACTTAGTCCAACACAATTAAACCTAATACCACAGGGAAAGTGGTAGACAACACTTCTTTGACAAATAAAGCCAAGATCACATATTTGGAAACAGAACCTAATGAAAGAGCTCTTCATACCAAAAACAAAATCTCTTCAATCTATTTGATCTCAAATCTTGTTTTAAAATAAGGCGACAAGATGTTTCCAAAGACTCCCAAATCTCCCCAAAGAAAACTAAGGGACACTGATGAAGAAGAAATCAAACATCAAGTAACTGAAGTGTACAAAATGATTAAATAGGAACAAAGAAACCAGATAAGCTCAGAGATTACATAATCAAACAGATAGTGGAATTAATAAACAAATTGACCAAGGTGGTTATAGAAGAATCAAATGAAAAATTAGAAGGGCTTACCAAGACCATTCACAACATCCATGACAAATTTACCAAAGATATAGTTTCCATGGAAACAGGCCAAAAGGAAATCCTGGTGATAAAGAATTCTATTGAATACATGAAGAGCAGCAGAAGTGGCCAATGTGAAGAGAGTGTCAGACATTGAGTACAGAGTACAAAAAAAAGGTAATATCCTCAGTGACACAGATATTCCTCACTTAGCAGCCTACCTGCTTGGACTTACGGCCAAGGCACACTATTCAAATTCAGAAACTGAAATTCAGACTTATGACCCATCTTTTTGGTACAGTTCTTTACATCTTGCTTATAAAGCCTCAGTGTCTTTTTCTAAAGTGCACATTTATTTACATAGTACTGTATTTTTTGCTGATGGTACTATAGAGTACAGCACTGTAATTTTATGCCCGTTATACATTGCAGTACTGCATGTAAGAGTTATGCAAGTGAAAGCAAAGTCATCAAGTTGCAGTTTTCTTTTAACATATTTTTGTGCTGATATTGTAATATATACACTATATACAATTCCTCATTTAGCAACAAATTCATGAAATAACCTACTTGCAGGAATAGACTCAGTCATTAAATAAGGAATGTCTATACTTTCAAAACAATGACAATGCAAGGAAAACTGATCCACTAGCTGAATGGATGAATCTGAGAAGATTAGCCTAAGGCTAACTAGAGCTCAAGAAAAATTAGAGAGTAATAACCATAGCATAAAAAATCTGTTTGTGGAAATCATATCAGAAAATTTTCAATTAGGGGAAAGAAACCAACATATAGATAATGAAGACTTATAAAATGCTAAGTAATTACAATGAAAAAGAAGTTCTACACAACACATTATAATCAAAATCCAAGAAGTACAATGCAAGGTTATAATCTTAAAAACTTGCAGAGAAAAAGAGAACATTAACCTAAAAGAAAAAAAAGGTAAACCCAATCGGATTATAGCAGAATGCATACACAAAATTTAAGGGCTAAGGGATCTTGGAGCACGTGTTTCAAGCCCTAAAGTAAACAACTTTCAACCCAAACTAATATATCTTCTAAAACTATCTTTCAAAATCAATAAAGAAATAAGGAAATTCTAGGAAAAGGAAGGCTCAAAAAATTTATGACCACCAAACCAACGCTCCGAAAAATACCAAAGGATGTCCTAGACAGATATTGAAACCCACAAATACAAAAAGTCTGATGGTAGCTGGGCATGGTGGTGCATGCCTGTAATCCCAGGGCTCAGGAGGCTGAGGCACGAGGATCAATGAGAGTTTGAGGCCAGCCTGCACTACAAAGTGAACTCAAAGTGCAGGGTCCTGAGTTCGATCCCCACTACCGCAAAAAAAAAAAAAAAAAAGTGAACTCAAGTCCAGCTGGAATTGCATAGTGAGAACCTTGTCTCAAAAAAAAAGTCTGACGGGATGAATACATCAAGCGAACTGAGCACTTACACAAAAAGGGAAGGATAAAGGAGCCAACCACAGGAAGCAATTGAACGACGGGCGTAAGTCAATAGCATTCAATAATAACTCTGTGTAAATGGCCTCAGTTCCCCAGCTAAAGGACAGATCAGCCGACTAGATCAAAAAATCAGATTTCAGTGGTTTACTGAACACAATAGAGACATCTAATCAAAAAATTTATAGGCCAAAAGTCAAAGGTGAAAAATTATTCCATACACCAGGAACATTAAAGCAAGTATAGTAGCAATCTAATTCTCAAAATGGACTTCAAGCTAAAACTGATCAGAAGAGGCAGAGATGGTCACAACATACCAGTTAAGGGAAAAAATTCAAAAGGAAGAGATAACAATTATAAATATGTACAACCCAAATATTGGTGCACCCAACTTCATAAAACACTAATGGACATAAAAAGTCAAATAAACTCCAACAGAAGCATAGTGGGGCACCTCAATTCCCCACTTTCACAAATAGAAATAAGCAAAACATTAATGAAGAAATATCAGATCTGACCACACCTTCTAATAAGTGGATTTAATAAATGTTTACAGAACATTCTACTACTACAACAAAGTACACCTTTTTCTCAGGAGCACATGAAACATTCTCCAAAATATACCATGTACCAGCCCATAACGCTTCTTCAATAATTACAAAAGAATTAAAATTATCCCTTGCATAGTATTAGGTCATAGCATACTGAAACTAGCAATTGATCACAAAAGGAAAATAGAAATTTTAAAGAATTGGACATTAAATAACACACTCCTGATCACTCCAAGGGTCACAGAAGAAATCAAGATAGAAATTAGACAATTCCTAGAATCAAGTGATAGTGCCAGTAAAATATACCAGAATCTATGGAAAACAATGAAAGACACACTAAGAGAGAAGTTTATTGCCATACATGCTCACATGGGAGAACAGAGCAAGCTCAAATAAACAACCAACTGACGAATCTTAAGATCCTAAAAAAGTAAGAACAGTCCAAACCCAAACATACTACAAAGAAGGAAATCATAAAGATCAGAGCAGAAACTAATAAAACTGAGGCTAAGAAAAAAAAGGCACAAAGATTCAATGAATGGAAAAGTTGCTTTCTTGAATAAACAAAGTAAACAAACTATTACTCAAACTTACAAAAAGAAAGAAAGAAAAGATCCACATTAATGTAATTATAAATTAAAAAGTCAAATCACAAGAGACACCATCAGAATCCAGAAACTCATTAGTAACTACTATGAAAAACTTACTCCAAAAATTCAGAGAATCAACAAGAAATGGGTAGATTCCCATACACATATAAATTATCAAAACTTAAACAAGAGGACATAAAAAACCCTGAATAATCCAAAAACAGTAAGAAAGTTGAGGCAGTAATTTAAAAAAACCAAACCGACTCAGAAAAGCCCAGAACCAATTGGATTCACCACTGAATTCTACAAGAACTTTATGGAGGATATAATACCAATACTCCTCAAAATCTTTAATGGAACTGAAAGGAAAAAAGTACTTACAGACCCATTCCTGGAAGCTAGCATTACCCTGATTCCAAATCTACACAAGGACACAATTAAAAAAAGAAAACTAAACACCATAATGAATATAGATGCAACAGTCCCCAAAAAAGACACTGGCAAACATAATGCAACATGGAACCGTAAATATCATACATCATGAAGAAGCAGGCTTTGACCTAGGGGTGCAAGGATAGTTCATATACAAAAATCAATAAATATAATATACAACATTAACAGAAGGGGGCTGGGGATATAGCTCAGTGGAATAAGCGCCTGCCTAGCAAGCACAGGGTCCTGAGTTCGATCCCCAGTACCGCCAAAAAAAAAAAAAAAAAAACATTAACAGAAGGACAAAAATCACATGATCATCTCAATAGATGAAGAAAAAAAGTCAAAATCTAACATCCACTCATGATAAAAACCCTGAAGAAAATACTTATAAAAGGACTTTATTTCAACATGACAAAAGCCATTTATGTCAAACCACTCCCAACATAGTATTAAATGGAAAAAGCTGAAAACTTCTCCTCTAAAATCTGAAATAAGACAAAGATTTTCACAATCGCCACTCATGTTCAATATAGCACCCAACACCAAGATTGCCAGAAGAATCAAGCAGGAGGAAAAACAAAAAGGTGTGTATAAGCGAAAGGAAGAAGTCGAACTGTCATTGTTTGCAGATGACATGATCCCTTCCATCGAAGGCCAAAAAATTCCTCTTCCTGAATGGACAGACCAAATATTGTTACAATCGCCACATTACCAAAACTAATACATAAATTTAATGCAATTTCAGCTAGATACCAACAGCACTCTTCTAACAGGTAGAAAAAAACTATCCTAACATTTATACAGAACCAGAAGAGACCCAGAATAGGAAAGGCATTTCTGGGGAGCAAAAGCAAAGCAGGAGGCATCACAATCCAAGATTTCAGTTTATGCTACAAAACTACAGTGATAAAAACAGCACAAACCTGGCACAAAAAATATATATGCAAAAACAGAACAGAAGATGAAGAAACAACTCCAGGCACAGTAAGTCATCTGATCTTTAACAAAGAGGCCAAAAACTTACCGCGGAAGAAAGATAACGTCTTCAACAAATGGTGCTGGGAAAGCAGATTAAACACATGCAGAAGATGGAGTCTAGACCCACATCTATCACCAGATCCCAAAATTAAATCATAATAGATCAAAGACATAGATATTAAAGTAGAAATAATCTGCTGGAAGGTAAATAGGCAAAACTCTTAAGGACATAGGTACAAAAAAAAGACTTCTAGACAGACTCCTAATTGTCCAAGATATAGCATGAAGAATCAACAAACAGGATTATATCAAGGTAAAAAGTTTATGAGCAGCAAAGGAAATGATAAACAGAGTGAAGTAACAGAATGCCTACAGAACGGGAAATCCCCACAGAAAGGGGAAAACATTGCTAGCTACTCCTCTGAGAGCGAAGTAATATCTAGGATACATACAGAACTAAAAATACTGACCCCCTAAAAATAAAAGACTCTCAGTCAAAAAATATACAACTGAAATGAACAGACAGCTCTCAGCATTACAAATAAATACATAAAGACATGTTCAACACCTTTGGCCACTAGGGAAATACAAATTAAATCAAGACTGCGATTTCATCTTACCCTACAAATGATGGTTGTGAACAAAAACCGTAACACATGTTGGTGAGGTATTCGTTATGGATTGAGGTGGAATCTCACAGTTGTTTTAATTTGCATTTCTGTAATGGCCGGTGATGTTGAGCAATTTTTCACATATTTATTGGCCACCTGTACTTCTGTGAAGTGTCTATGAATTTCAGTTGTCCACTTTTTGATTACGGTTTTTATTGGGGGTCTTTTTTTTTTTTGTTCTTTATATATTCTAGATATTAGTCCTCTTTCTGAGGAATGGCTAGTAAAATATTGATTTCACTCTATAGGTCGTCTTTTCACCCTACCAGTTGTTTCTTTCTCTCTGCAGAACCTTTTTAATTTGACATGATCTCATTTGTTGATACTTGGTACTATTTCCTGTGAAACCAGGGTTATGTTCAGAAAGTCCTGGCCTATGCCTATGACTTCAAGAGTTTTATCTATTTTGCCTTCCATCAGGTTGTTTCTCTTTTAACACTTAGTTCTTTGATCTAGTTTGATTTTAGTTTAGCACAAATGAGAGCTATGGGTCTAGATTCAATCTTTTCCATGTGGAGAGCCAGTTTTCCCAACACAATTTATTAAAGAGGCGATCATCCCTCCTATGTATGTTTTTGATGCCTTTGTCAAAGATCAAATAGCTAAATATGCTTGGGGTCGTTTCTGAATCCTCTGTTCTGCTTCACTGATCCTTGTGTTTGTTTCTGAGCTAGAACTATGCTATTTTTATCACAGTAGCTTTGTAATGTAACTTCAGGTTTATCATTGTGATACCTCTGCTTTTCTCTTTCTATCCAGGATTGTTTATGCTATTCTAAGTCTCTTCTAGTTCCATACAAATTTTAGTATTGTTTTCTCCAGTTCTGTGAATAATGCTTTCAGAATTTTGACTAGTACTGTATTAAAACTGTATATCAATTTTGAAAGTATATCCATTTTGAATAAATTGGTTCTGCCTATCCAAAAAGGGACATCTTTCCATCTTCGGACACCCTCTTCAATTTCCTTTTTCAGAATTTTATACTTCTAATTGTGGAGGCCTTCCACTTCCACTTCCTTAAGTTAATTCCTAAGTATTTAATTTTTCTTGGTGCTATTGTGAATGTTTTCCTAATTTCTATCTTAGTAGGTTTATTTTAGTATATAGTAACACTACTGATTTTTGTCTGTTAATTTGGATCCTGCTACACTACTGAATTTAGTTACTAATTCTAAGAGTCTCCAGGTGGATTTGGGGGGGGGTCTCGTGTAGAGGAACATTTCTGCAAATAATAATTTGACTTCTTCCTTTCCTATACATATCCTCTTTATCTTTTTTCTTGCCTAATTGCTCTTGCTAATGTTTTGAGTCTGTGTTAAACAAGAGTAGTGATAGTGGATATCCTTGTCTTATTTTTCATTTTATAGGGAACATTTTCAGCTTTTCCCCATTTAATAAAATGTTGGTGGTAGATTTGTCATAACTGGATTTTATGACATTGAGATAATGACCTATATCTATTTTCTTCAGTGTTTTTATCATAAAAGGATGTTGGATATTGTCAAGGGTTTTTTTGTGTGTCTATTGTAGTAATTTTTGTCCTTGCTTCTGTTTGTGTGATGCATTACATTTATTGATTTGCGTATGTTGTCTACAGCCATACCACCCTGAACACACCCAATCTCATCTGATTTGCATATATTGAAACATGCTTTCATCCATAGGATGAATCCTCTTTGGCCATAATGAAAGATCTCTGATGATTTCTTGCATTCTATTTGCTAATATCTTATTGGAGATTTTTGTATCTATATTCATTAAAGATGGTGGTCCATAGTTCTCTTTTTGGTTGGATTCTTGTCTCGGGGGAATGGTATCTTCCAAGAATGACTTTGGAGTGCTCCTTCCCCTTCAACTTCATTAAAAAGTTTGAGGAGTATTGGCACTAGGTATTCTTTAAAGTTCTTCTAGAATTCAGCAGTGAACCCATCCAGATCTGGTCATTCATACTTCCATTGTTAGGAGAGCTATACAAATTTCTATCCTGGGATGTGAGGAATGGGGAAAGTTAATTGGTATGTTTTTTACTACTGCTGCAATGTCATTGCCTGTTATTGGATTACTCAAGATTTTAAAATTTTCTTGGCTCTATTCATTTTTCTGAATTCTCAAACTTCTTGGCATATAGGTTTGTGAAGTAGTTGTTAATAATGTCTATTGCTAGTATACACTGTTATTTCAGCTTTCGTATTCCTAATTGCATTGATTTTGGTCTTATCTCTCCTTTTTCTTTTTTTTTTGTTAGATTTGTTAAGGGTTTGTCTATTTTATTTATAGACCCAATTCCCTGAATGGATAAAATAAATGTACTTATACACAATGCAGTACTACTCTGCCATAAAAAGATAAACTTGAGTAATTTGTAGTAAAATGGATGCACCATACAGTGTCAGTGAAATAAACCAGACACATGAGCTTAAATATCACATTGTTTCCCTCATATGAGAAACCCAAAGTATGAAGAAAATGCCAAATAAAGCCAAGAATTAGGGAGATGTATCTTTCACAAATGGGAAATGGATCAAGATATGGATGAAATGAAGAGGGTGGGAAGGAAAAGAGATGAAAAAAGTAGTAATTAAGATGTATTATGTATGTGTAATGACTCCCACAAGTATTGTAAACACTTTGCTTACAATTTTAAAAGATACTGGGAATAAACAATGGAAAGAATTACTTAAGTGTGCTTGTAAGAGACTAAAATTGATTAAAAGCTGCAATTTGGATCCATCTCTGAACTATTTAACTTTTACAAAGATTGTGTTTACAACCTCAGATTTTCTCATAATTACACACTATATACAACCTAACCGTAACACACTGCTTTTACTCTATTACACCTTTACTCTATCACACTTACCATGATTTTAATAATTTGTTTTGATTTTGTGGCTCCCAGATCATGTGTGTTTTCTCAATGCTATAAGCCCAGCTCATAGAATGTCTAAAAAATCTTAGGTATTTGGTTTTTCAGGAGTTGGCGGAAAGCTGAGGGAATTAATAAATCTCACAGGTGTTAACTTCTACAGTCTTGCTTTTTAATTGTACAGAAGTTTCATTTCAGCTCAATGTTATCAATCCAGTTGATGGATGTTGTTTGATTACTCTCTTGTCTGTAATGATATATATTTGTTCCAGCAGTGTTTTGGGTCCATCTTTTTCACTGGTCTTTAGACAGCATGAAATGTGGTTCTAAAATGAGTCATTCATACTTTCATTGTTAGGATAGCTATACAAATTCCTTTTTTTGTTGTTGTTCTTTTTGTTGTTGTTGTTGTTGTTGTTCAGCTATATAAATTTCTATCCTGGGAGATGAGGAATTGGGAAAGTTAACATGCATGTTTTATTGTTACCTCCAAGTTCTTATACCACTGGAAAATAAGACACAATGTTGGGAATCACTGTAGTTGAAAATGATATACTTTTCTGATAACAGGGCCATATCACATTCAGTTAACACCCGTTGATTCAGGGATCACAAACATTTTGTGTTTCAAAAATCTCGTGTCTTCTCCTTCCAAAGCACAACCTTCAGAACATGCCTGCTCAGCCTCACCTCAGCTTCCGTCCACAAAACACAACTTTGCTAGCTGTTTCAGAGATGAGAAGTGAGAACAGAGGTCACTAGGTCTGTGCGCAGTTTGTTTTTTACAGACACATATATACCAAACAGAGTGGCAGTGGCAGTGGTGCTGATTTCCATGTCTTGAAAGCCAGCCGTGTGCTGAGAGAGAAAGGCTTCCTGGAAAACGTCAGGACCACTCATCTGTACTCAACTGCTTCAGATAGAGTTGGCCCAATTAACTTCAGTATTTCTAGCACTTCGTCAAGAAAGATCGGGGATTCCAGTGACTACTTCAGTAAGGGCAGCATTAAGGTAATTTAGGTAAAAACAAAACTTAAACAAAACAAGGAAAGGGAATGCTAATTACTTTAGGGAAATGTGTAAACTCCCTCTTCATTGAATGTTCAGTGCTTGTTTGTTCTAATTGCTCTTTAGCAACTATTTATTGTACACATTAGGAAAGCTGCTCTTTAGAATTGCTGATTCCGAGATAGAGAAACCACAGAACTACCAGGAAGTTCACCAGATGTGGGGAATCCTGAAGCACTCCATGCTTTCAACTCCTCTGGCAATGTTTGCACAAAGTTATCAATGAATCTAACGACCTAGTTCTGTCAAAGCTGAACCCGCTCATCTGCTGGGCTCTCAGAATTTAACCAGCAAGTTTTACTCAATTAAAGTTGAAAGAGTTGGCTAAATTGTTCTTGGTGCTGTAACAATTCCTTGAAAAGATCACCTTGTCAGCTTGTGATATCTAGTTATGTCACAAAATAAATGTGTGTGTGTGTGTGTGTGTGTGTGTGTGTGTGTGTGTGTGTGAGTAAGTATTTGTAAAGGAAAGAGTAGCTTGGACTAAAATTATCAGCTTTATTTATTTTTTATTTTTTATTTTTAGAAAGAACATTCTCATATTGTACTATCATCCCCCTCCAAAAACAAAAAAAAAAACATCAGATTTTTCCCTCTGTCTTTGATTTAACTTCTACAAGCTAACACCTCTCAGAGAATCTTTCCTCCTGTCCACCTATCAGATCCCATTTGTCCTTCTAAACTCAGATTAGATTCTACTCTTAATTTCAGACGGAGTTGGCTGCCAGTGCATCAGTCTATCGATTCCCCTTTCCTCCAAAGCATCACTGTGCTGACAGCTCATTGCATTTCTTATTTCTTGGTTGTTTCCTTTTATTAAACTATTCCACTTTCCCACAGCAGACTCCAGAAGAGCTAAGAGAATGCATCCTTTCCTTTCAGACTGGGAAGAGAGAAATTTTCAGGAGCTATTCACAGGATGCTATGAGTATACTAACAAAGATGCAGAATCAGGGCGATTTTTCCAGGGAAGAAGCCCCAAAGCCCCAAAGCAGGGCTTCTGTGTAACACAGTGATTCAGTGAATGCTCTGGCTCCCTTTGCCTATAATTACCTCTCTTTTTGAAAGCATATCCACCTGCTATTCAATCCTTCAAGTTCTGCATCACTGATAAAACCTCCTTCCTTTTTGCGAGGGCAGAAAAAGAAAAACTGAGCTGGATACAAGTCTCCTGCAGGCTGAATGGAATCTCTGATGTATTTTTATTTTTCCCTTATGTATAACGTTGTACGACTGCACATGGATTGGTTCCAGGTCACTGGTTGGCGAACCTGTACTCCAATTCTGGAACAGTCTGCTGCTTGCCGACTTCACCGTCCATTGAGCAAGTACGTTATTTGTGTAAGAGCAGATGAATAAATAATGCAGGGGCCCTGCCACCCAAGGGTTTCTGTGTTCTCCAAGCAGGTCATAAAATTATGCCTACTTCCTGAGTAGGTGTCTGGGGATGGGAAAATTTTTCATGTCTCAAAAGCATAGAAATAAATTTCCAGAGTTTTTTCTACATTAAAAAAGGGTTTTTCTTACTCAAAAAGATGTATGTGCACCCCTTCCACACCACAGTGAAAAGGTGTGACAACCCAAGTGTCTTTTAATGGGTGAGGGTATAAACAGATGCAGAATACATAACAAATGAAGTGTGATTCAGAAAGGCAATTCTGACACATATACAACACGGATGAATCTTGGAGACATTTTTCTAAGTAAAATGAGTCAGTCACAAGAGGACAAATGCCATATGATACCGTGCATATGAGACACCTACAACAGTCAAACTCACAGGCACAGAAAATAGAATAGCAGTTTTGAGAAAACATGGGGTGAGAAAGGAATAAATAGAGAGTTACTTTTTAATAAGACTAGAATTTCAGTAAGGGAAGATGAAAAAGTACTGGAGATGGATGGTGGTGATGCTTACATAACAAGATATACTTCATGGCACAGAACTGTACACCTAAAAGTGTAAAAGTGTTACAATGATAAATTACATGTTATACACACTTTACTACAATAAAAGCAGGTAGGGCGGTCCTTGATCAATCTTAATAACGTTTCTCTCTCTCTCAACACAAATGGAGTCCTACTCTGCCATAAAGGATAAACTTGAGTCATCTGTAGGAAGACAGACGTGCTTTGAGACCGTAATGTCAAGTGTAATAAATTAGACGCCCAAGCTTACATGTCCCATAGTTCCTCTTGTTTGAGAAATCCAAAACAGAAATAAAGAACAAAGTAAAAGGCAATAGGAAATAAGGAGATAGATCTTTTGTGAAAGAGAAAAGGACGAGGAGGGGGAGGAGGACGGAGCGGAGAGAGGGGGAGAAAGATGGAGAATGAAGACTCGTGGCGCGCATGCCCCAGGAGGGGGGCTACCGTCATGTACTGCAGACTCGTGCTGACAGAGAAATTTTAATAAGGTGAAAAGATGGAAAAGTAAAAATTTGATCCTGCTCATTTCTTCGCTTGGCTAACCTCAGTCTACCTGTCCTACTAATGGGATATACCTATAAATAAGACCAATCCTTGGTTATCTTCTAGTTAAGAAACTTTCTAAAATGAACAACTAAGCTCTCTACAGAAAACACATTGTAACATCATTTTAATCCTGTCAACTTTCAATTTACATATCAAATAGGTTTTTACTTACTCTGCCTCTAAAGATTTCTGACACATTTTGACACCTGAAATTCCATGCACAGTTCTACAGTAAGAAATAGGAATTAATATGCACATAATATGTTACCTCCTGCTCGGCAGATTCTTCTCTCAGCCCAGAAAGAACTATGAGGCAGACAGTAAGAAGAGGACTGAGCAAAAGCAGTTATGGTACAGCAAGAGCAAACCGCAGCATTTATTACAAAGCAGAAGCAAAAACATTCCAGGCAAATGAACACGGAAGTGGGCCCAAAAGAAACATCACCAAAGGGACCCTTTTATCTGGGGGATTTTGATACCCAAAAATGACTACATCTCAGCCACGTTGAGATCAACCTATGAATCAGGAAAGTTTGACTGACAGGTGGCTCCATGGGAGCTTGGGGTAGGTAGCAGGCGAAGCTTTGTAACCACTAACACAGAACAAAGACATTCTTTAGAGCAGTACAAATGTCCTGTTTCTGGGCAAGAAAATCTCAACGAGGTCTTCATTTATTAAGCCCTTGTCTCCTGGCCTTGGCCATCAACAGGCCCTTTGCTGAATCTTCTGAGTCCCGAGTGTCTCCGCTTTTCCCCAGCTGCCTGAACCCCCTTTCCCAGGACACTTCCCACACTGCTCTCCCCTCAGGGGCCAGTGTTACTCTGCAAAATCTTCTCACCCCCCACAGGGCCCGGCTGCTCCTGAAGTACTGCTGTTGGGAGCCTCTTGTCAGTTAGAAGACGACACCCAAACCTTCGACCATGGGACCTCAGCCCAGCCATGCCTGTTGAGGGTTAATGTTCATCTCTCCAAGTCTCTTATCTCACCACCATAATAACTTCAAAAAGAGAAGATATTCTGAAATTCGCTAACCTAATGTTATTCACAATAGAATTTTACAATCTGCTCAATTCCAAGAAATCAAAACCTATTAAAGCTCATATCCTAGACCTATTGAATTAACATTTTGGGGACTAGCATCATGTAAGCTGCATTTTAAATTAACTCCTCTAGGTTGTATTTATGTACATTAAAGTCTAAGAACCAACAGCCTAAAACACGACTGGTACAAGGAACGAATGATACAGCTATGAGGAAACGCCCTCACTATGAAATCAGGTAAAGACGAAAAACCACAAGAGTAAGATGTCTTGGTTACTTTTTTCTCGTTGCTGAGACAAAATACCCAACACCCAAAATGAAGGAAGGAAAGGTTTATTTAGCTTACAGTTTGTGGAGGTTTCAGTCCATACTTGGCTGCTTACAAGCAGAGTAGCACATGGCAGAGGGCAAACTTCACAGCAGCAGAGCACAGCAAAAACAACCAGAGCCAAAGGGAAGAACGGCTGCCAGCGGCCTCCTTTTCTCCCCTACATTGTAAACAGCCTACCCCCACCCAGGGGGCGTGTAGCTCTCACACAATCTCCATGCGCTCCTCTTCCGCAGATTCAGGATGTATACAAAATAAGCACCCTGGCTTCCTGCTGAATCACTCAGTTAAACCTCCAGATTCCCCAAGTTGACACAATGTATCAACCATAACATAAGAGGAGTCTGACTGGAGTCACAAGAGACTGGAAACACCAAAGTCAAAGCAATAGTGTCTTTGTCTAAGCACAGCACTATACTTATAACCCCTTAACTAACACAGATAACATCAGAATAGTGTTACAGATTGCGTCTGTTTCAGAACCAGGGATTGAGCTCAGGCCTGCCCCTGCTAGGCAAACAATCTACTGCTGAGCTACACCCCAGCAACAGCTACAAATTTTATCTTTTTTAATTTTTATATAATTAAGTTTATTAGTACATTTTTTTAATTTTAAAAGTAAAAGCACAAAAACATATTAACAAACAGACACAAAGTAGCATAAGAAATAGGACAATCAAAACTGATTTACAGACAATGTCACATGGACTCAACAATGGTTGTTGCTTTACCTATTGATATCTTCGAAGTGTATATTCACGAACACAGATACAGACATGCGAAATTGGTCAAACAATTAATCATCTCAACAAAAGAAAAAAAAACAAAACCGGAAAGCATTAACAAAAAGGCACAAAGTAGTACAATAACAGTAAGATCAGAACTGAATTATAGACAAAGCATCAGAAAACCAACAGTAGTTGCTGCTTTGTAAATTGATAGCTTCAAAGTGTGTGCTCAGGATAACACACAAAGACATGCAAGATTGATCAAATAACCTGTCATCAACTATTCCTTAGCATTAAGTGATATAATACAATAGTAGAACCATGTTAGCCCTCCTGCACATATGTATCTACATATATACATACATACATTTTTGCCTCTTTCTTTTCTCCTTTCCCTCGTCCCATCTGTTCTTTGCTTTTGAACAGATTTCCTTCATGTCTCTTAGTTTATATTCCCACCTTCAGGTGCTTACACCAATGACACAATATGTTGCCTGCTCATGTACCGCTGATTTATTTCACTTATGAGTATGGTTTCCAGTTTTGACCATTTGCCTACAAAGTCCCCAAAACTGTCTTTCTTTATAGCTGAATAATATTCCATTATATAAAAATGCCACAGTTTTTAAATCCAGTCTTCTGTGGATGGACATTTGGGTTGCTTCCACAATTTAGCTATTACAAATTGTGCTGCTATAAACATGGGTGCACATATATCAGAGTGATACGATGTTTTCAGATCTTCTGGGGATATACCCAGGAGAGGAATAGCTGGTTTGAATGGAACCTCTAGACCTAGTTTGCTGAGAAATCTCCAAACTGCTCTCCACAGTGGTTGTACCAGTCTGCATTCCCACCAGCAGTGTAATAGAGTCCCTATTTCTCCACAGCCTCTCCAGCATTTGTTATTGGATGATTTTTTAATACTGGCCAGTCTTGCTGGGGTGAGATGAAATCTCAGTGTTGTTTTTATTTGCATTTCTCGAATGACTAAGGATGTGGAGCATTTTCTCATATATTTATTTGCCATTTGTATTTCTTTATCTGAGAAGTGTATATTCATCTCAGATGCCCATTTCTGGGTTGGGTCTTTGAATTTGGACAGGTACATGATTTTTAATTCTTTGTATACTCTAGATAGAAGACCTTTGTCTGAAGGACAGCGAGCTAGGATTTTTTCCCAATTTGTGGGGTTTCTTTTTACTTTGCTGGTGATTTCTTTAGATGTACAAAAACTTTTCAGTAGGATGAGGTCCCAATTATTGATTCTTTGAAGTGTTTCCCTTGCAGTTTGATTTTTGTTCATGAACTCTCTGCCTACTCCTATGTCTTCAAGATTTTTACCTACTTTCTCTTTCAATAGATTTAGAGTTTCTGTTTTAATATTTAGGTCTGTGATCCATTTTGACCTGAGTTTGGTGCATGGTGATAGACTTGGGTCTATTTTCAGTTTTCGGCAAGAGGCAAGCCAGTTTTTCCAGCACTATTTATTAAACAGGCCTTCTTTTTTCCAGTGAGTTTTGTTGACCGCTTTGTCAAATATTAGGTAGCTGAGTGGGTTTTTCGTTGTGGTTGCATCTTCCAGTCTGTTCCATTGATCCTCAGGTCTGATTTTTAGCCAGTACCAGGTTGATTTTATTACAGTAGCTTTGTAGTATAATTTCAGGTCACGGATTGTGATTCCACCTGACTTGTCCTTATTGCCCAGGATTGCTTTTGCTATTCTGGGTCTCTTCTGGTTCCAGATGAATTTGAGGCATATTTTCTCTAGATCTGTGAGGTATGCTAACGGTAGTTTAATGGGAATTGCATTGAATCTGTGCAACAGTTTTTGTAGTATGGCCATTTTCACGATGTTAGTTCTTCCTAACCATGAGCAGGGCATGTTTTTCCATTTATTGAAATCCTCTTCAATCTCCTTTTTCAGAGTACTGTAGTTTTCCCTGAATAAATCTTTCACATTCTTTGTTAGATTGATTCCTAAGTATTTCAATTTCTTGGTTGCTATTGTAAAAGGTATGGTTTCCTCAATTTCTCTCTCGGTCTGTTTGTTGTTCGTGTATAGGAATGCTATTGATTTTTGGGTGTTGACTTTGTATCCAGCTACGCTGCTGAATTTGTCGATTAATTCCAGGAGTTTTCTTGTGGAGTTTTTGGGGTCCTCCATGTATAGTATCATGTCATCTGCAAATAGTGA